>CAEFZY010070791.1:0-45499 GCA_903066815.1 Brachyrhaphis roseni
TGAATTTTTGGACATGTTTGAAGACTCATAACTCAAGTTGTGAACCACCTACAGAGTTCATACACATATCTCCAGAAACCAGAAGAAAAGAGCTTTCAAATGAGACCAACCATAAGCATGTGGGAGTTAGTATACTATTTTTGTGACCATTGGCATTTCGGAATGTAAAACAATTGTGCATAAGCTCCTGGCGGCTTCTGGCGGGTGAATGTTAACAGGTTTTAACAAGTTGAATGTCTCACAGTGGTTTAATTCAAGCATTGTGTGAAGGAGAAGAGCACAGAAAGAGATGAATAATTGATTTGATCTTAAATGTTTACTTTACATAATCAGGAAGATTTTTCCATCCAAATGAAATGACTTCTCATTAAAAAAAAAATCTACCAGTGAGTCTTTTTGCACAACTTACACATATATTTATCCCATCATTTCCTGTCACCCTGATTGGGTCTGACAAAGCGCTTCTTGGCAGTTTTACTGCAACACAACTGTATTTCAGCTGGAATCCCGAATAATCATTTTAATTTAAGCTGTAAAGCATTAATATGAGCTTCACTGTATTCAACTTTTCCTCATTATCTTCTGGTCTCTCAGGATCTCAGTGTGTGATGAGGACAAATTTCGCCACAATGAGTTTATTGGGGAAACGCGGATTCCCCTCAAGAAGCTGAAGCCCAACCAAGTCAAAAACTTCAACAACTGCCTGGAGAAACAGTTGCCAGTAAGTGTACAACCCAACGCTTGTATATGTTACTGGGACGTGTTTGTGCTGTTGCATTCGACGTGGGAAATAAAGCAATATCTCACAGTATTCAAACTATATATTAATCTGAAAGATTTATTTTACAGATAAATCCTTTCACCAAGACTATTATTCATTTTAAAACATCACTTCCCAGTTCAGTTGAACATGCCTTGGATCTGCTGTGGTTGTTTTGCAGTACTGGGCTCAGTGGGCTGTTCTTTAGACACAGATGATCCAGAATTACACTGCATTAATTACAAACTGTGTGGGCAGTTTCATAAGAGTATTCAATCACAGTTCAATGACTCTCCACTCCACTCTGGTGCTCTCACAACACATAATCCACTCCTGCACCCCACTTATTGGCTCACTACCTGCTGCTTTAATCTGCTGTGGTTTAAATTAGGTCCTGGTGGGTTATAGAGCGCCTCCATTTCTCTTTCCACTAACCAGCCTTCTTCAAACTAACACTGGATTCTGAAAATGAGTCCAGTTGGTTAGGAGTGTGCATAACAGCATTAATTTATCTTCTTTCTGAAATATTTTTTGTTTTCCAGCTGAAGGAACAAAATGTCCCACATGTGCACCAGTTTTGAATTGTCTGACTTTAACAGCATAAAAACCTGGCATTTTAACAATGATCAGTGGTACAACAGCGTTTTAGGGCCATTGTAGATAAGAAAAACAAAATAAGAGTACAATTCCACCCAGAAATTCTGAAATTCTGAAAATAATCTCAGGATTTTGTGAGAAAAAAAAGTTTCAAAAGTCAAAGAAACTTTCAAAAGTCAAAGAGTTTCAAAAAACTCGAGAGTTTTTTGAAACTCAAAAACTCTCGAGTTTTTTCTAGCAAATTTGTGACTTTTGAAACTCAGAAATTTCCAAGTTTCTTTCAACAAAATTTCTGAGGTTAATATAAAAATTACTATTTTCTAGGAGTTTTTGACTCTTCAAAAAAAAAAAAGAGCACATTTTCACCAGAAAACCCAGACATTTTTGAGAAAAAAAACAAAACAAAAATTTACTTTTGAAACTCAGTATTTTCTTCTATTTTTCTGAAAATTTCTTAAATGTTTTTGGTGGAAATTTACTCCTTTCTGTTTAAAATGACCCAGACACTCTGTCGTAGTGGTAAACAGTGCATAAAGCGATGAAAAACGCCTGAATTTACACTTTCCTAAGCAGCCTCTAGCAAGCTGCTTAGCAGTGATGTTTTCTGAAAACTTAACCCTCAAAATCGATGAAGAGAACTGCAGTGATCTTATTTGTTACTTGGCAGTAAAAGTAACAAATAAGACAAGCTGTAATCATTGTTTTCTCGCTGTTCCCTGACAGAGCGGTGGAAAATGGTTCATTATTCTGCAACCAGTTATTGGACGCTTCAGTCAAACGCTGCCATAGTTCACAAAGAAGACAGCTAAATCAGAGCTCAGCAGTGGACAAAATGTCTTCAAGAAAAAAAATAAAACTGTTTAGTTTTTGTTTATGATGCCAGCTGTAATAACCTGACAAAACTGTTTAACCTTACATCATAGATAGAAGCGTGGCTGCACACAAAAGTCACAGTTCAGTTCCCTTCAATCAATAAAGATAATGTTTTGTTTTTTTTTTTTTTACTTCAGTCAGCAGTAAACAGTAATTGAAAATAATTGAAAATATTTTTCAATTTATTAAATTAACTTGATTTTATTGTGTTTGAAAGTCTAAAAAAAACATAAATGTGTAGAAATTATGGGAGGTTTGGTTGGATTTTTTAAACAAATAAAGTAGCACAAACAGGCAGAGCCCATGCCTGGATTGATAGATCATAGAGTTTCCACAGTCAGTGACGTCCTGCTGGTCCTGGTCCACTGGGTTTTCTGAAGTCACAGTCAGCAACAAGTCATTTCAAAGTGCTTTACATCATACAAACATAAAACAACCAGTTATAAAACAAGCATTACATTTTGTCAAAAGTTATCATAAAAAGGATGATCATCAAAAAAATTGTAATTTCCAGTTATTTTGGAGCAAAGGCAACTCTAAACAGGTTGGCTTTATGCTTTGGTTGGAAGGAACTCAGTGTCTCAGCAGTTTTCTGGAAGTTTGTTCCACATTAGAGGAATGCTGCTTCTCCATGTTTGGTTCTGGTGATGCAGAAGAGACCAGAACCAGAACACCCGAGAAGTCTGGAAGGTTGGTACAGCAACAACAGGTCTTTAATATATTTTGGTAATAAGCTCTTCAGAGTTTTCACATCTGATGGTTGGGTAGATTGAGGACCAAGGTTGCAACATTTGTTACATTTTCAGCTGGTGCGTTTTTCTTTCACACTGCACTGTGTCAAACCAACCAAAAGCTCTGAAAAGCCCATTTATCTCCTCACCTGTGGTAACACTGCACCATGAGATATTGTAGGGAATGACACGAAAACCTCTGAAGAAGACAATGAGTGTGACTTCATCAAAATGTAAACAAAAATGGAGTGGTGTCAGTTTGTACCTGTTGGAAGATTTCTCTTTTGTCTTTTGTAATTTAATTTTAAAACACACACACACACACACACAAAGCTAATTTTCCAGCTAGCACTAGACACTTGTTTGTTTTGGTTGTATTTACCCAGAATGCCCTGTGCTATAGTTTACGTCCTGCTTTTGGAGCGGTCTCCGGTCCACTTGGCATTCGCAAATGCATTGGAACCACACCAGTCTATGATCATTTGCCACATCATCATAGTGGCAAATGAACCGAGACCAAGGTCTGTAGGCGAACCAGAGGTCACTTTTTTGGTCCAAATCAGAGTTTGATTACACATTCACACCTCATACGTTCTGAATAAATCTAGTGCAGTGTGAAAGCAACCCGCAGCAGCTGAATATGTAACAAACGTTGCAATTTTGGTCCAATCGAACCAACTCTCCCATAATATGGGGTGTGAAAACACCCTTAGACAAAAAGAGAATGTGATTTTTAGCAAATTATTTAGAACCAATATTGACCTTATTCCTGGGAGGGTTACTGTAGGAATGGTTATGGGTCTTACTTCCGGCTCCCTCCAGTAGGATCAGTACTTCACTGTAATTTGTAGGGGTTTTTTGTTAATCTATAGTCATGACAGACGTTATGTTCTCTCTTTACGGTTATTGTACAATATTAAGTAAAAATGGATCATAAGTGGCTGTACTCTAATGATCAACCAAATTTAATTTGTGGCAGCAACAGGTGTTTTGAATGTGCTCCCAAAACAAAAAGGCAGTGTTTGTGTGATAAGCGGTAGTTTTCATCGCCTACCGACAGATAAGGAAACAAAAAAGAATTTGGATTAAAAATTCTAAACTTGAAGAAAGAACCCAAAATGCTTTATGTGTTTTTGTTTCATTGTGTGTACAAAAAGCCAACGGAAGAAAACCCGCATCTCCGAAGCAACTGAGTTAATGAAGTAGCTAACTTAGGGTGACCAGACGTCCTCTTTTTCCCGGACATGTCCTACTTTTCAGACCTAAAAAAATGTCCGGGGGAATTTAAAAATCGTCCGGGATTTTGGTCAACTGCCTCAAAACACATTACATAGCTTACAGTGCATTGTGATTACATTGCCACTCCGTTCCACTACTCCATTCCAGGTTTCTTCGTATGGCAAATTAGTCAAGCCTTTCTCCCCAAATCCAATCACGTTGCATTATGAAGTACATAATCACGCAACCCCCACCACCCACCCACCCCCGCCAACAAAAAAAAGTGTCCTCCTTTTCAGAAACCCAAATCTGGTCACCCTAAACTAACTATGCTAGTGCAGATTATTTGCAGCCGCTTCTTCAAGTCACCATCCCACCCCGCAATAAGTGTATTTAATCTATGGACTACAATAACTGTAGTACGGTGAAACACGTACTAAGATGTAATAGCTGCTATCCCCACATATTTTATAGCCTAAGACCTCTGACGAAAGCTCGTTAGCGAGTTGCTAACATGTAAACAAATGGCGGTTCCGGCTTACGGCTGAAGTCGCGCCCATAAATCACGTAAAGCCTCATGGGGGCTAGGAATAAGAATGAGCTGAATCCATTGAATTAACGTCGAAAACATAAATCCAGGAATTCAAAATGGCTTAAATTTAGGAATAGCTTTTTGTCTGGGGATCGTGGTTTGGGAAGCACTTTGGCATTACTGTCGTGGTAATGATGAAGAGCAAAAACGTGGTGGGCTTGGAAATCACGAACGACCTGAATCTGGCGATGCAGGCTAACGACCGCTGGATCCTTGTAGGTTGTCAACTTTTTGCAGCATAGCTGTAAGTGTCAAACATTTGGTTTCTGTAATTGCTGATCAAGTGAAGCAGTTTTAGCTTGTCGTTCATTTTCTGTGTTAAATGAGCCGACACTAATATCAGCTCATTTATTCCCAGACTGTAAATCAGGACCTCATTGCAGCTCATCTGATGCCACCTCAGATCAGCGCTAAGACCGGTGTTATCTGAAAGAATTAGTAAAAACGAAACATGCCAGAAAGCAATGTTTTGTTGGGTTTGGACTGCAGGTGCGTCTTTACCTGGACACTTTCACTGCAGAAGCAAATGGGTGTTATTCGTGGAGGAAGACGTCTGATTAATATAAGTCTCTCTCTCAACATACATCATCAGTGGCAGCATGTGGCTGTGAAAGCTGCTGGTGTTATTCAGTATTAATGTCACCTTCACAGCTGTGCAACCTAACTGTGCCTTCATTCATTCCCATACCAAACCACACAGGGCCAACTTTTAAACACTCGGAAACACACCTGAGGGTTTAAAGGTTTGTTTGCAGAACATATTTTTATTCACTTGTTCAACGGACAGATTTAATTTTTACCTCAGTGAGTCTGACACTGATTCATGCTCAGAAAATGTTTTATTAATTTCATTTTTGGCATTATTTTTGCTAAATTTCAAGAAATGCTGTGCTTCCACCACAGAGTTGTTTCTGTTTTTTACAACAGTGCACTCTGACCGCCCACAGATCACAACCATGCTAATTATTTCCCCAGCATTGACACTTGGGTACTAATTCTCTGAATCTTTCTAGTATTTAATCTGCTCTTCAATGTGTGTAAACTTGTAATTTACTACAGAGATCCTGATTCTCTGCTGAACACAAAGCTGGATTTTTCCACATTGCTCATTTCTGCATGAATAAATATTAAGGTTTTGATCAAATAATCAAACACTGCAACGTACTGCAGTGTGCTACTGATTGATCCTTTTTTGTTTTAGTGGTTTTAGTATCAAAGATCAATTACCTTTGCTTATATTAAAGTTATTTTATGATAACTTAGCAAATATTTATATTTCAAAATAAATTGTTAAAAAATGTTATTCAAAGCTTCCGTCAATACTTGAGACCTGCTCTAAAAACACTTAGAATTGCCCATTTTAATGGTTGAAATAGAAAATTTACCTTGATAGAGGTTGTGGAGACCATTCACACAGCAGGTCAGTTTTTTTTATTGCTTTTTGTTCATACTGAATTAGACCTGACCAAGTCAGACTTCTGTGTGAGCGGTTTAGGACCCCCAAAGCAATCGGCATGCGCAGAGGAAGAACGTTGATGTCACACAGCAGCACTCTGTTTACGGAAGTAACAATGGACGTCACCATCTATGGATCGATTTTAAAGTTAATTCGGCAATGAGAGCTGACAGTATCATCACAAGATCACAGAAAGACAATGGAAGCTAACCAAAAGTAAACACAGCAATAAATGTAGCTTCTGCAGAGACGTTTGTTTGGATGTGATGCACTTCACTGACGTTTCAGAAATTTCATAATTAGGATTTTCAGCCATTATTTACATCAGGATTATCTGCGTCTGGCTTCTTCTGGAGCAGAATTATGATGGACATTTTTCCATCAGTGATGTAAAAGCAAATAAAATGTGACTTGCTTGCTCAGACTCCAGATGTTTGAAAACAATCGGATATAATTTAGTTCCACATATGGAAGTGCCATCACATTTTGGGAGGTTGAAAAGGTTGTAATTGAGTTGCTCAGACTGCCATGAAAAAGTCACATATAGGTCAAATTTGGGCAAAAAAAGTTGATTTGGCTCACCTTAAAAAGACATTTAAAGTATTGTTAACCTGATGAAAAATGCATTTAAACATTATGAGTTTGACCTTCTGCTGTTAATTCTTAAACATGTTGTTTAGAAGGAAAACAGCAATTTTGCTCCTGAACTCATACCCAGTAAGTCTATTTTTTCATTTTAAATCCAGTTGTTTCTGCTTCTTCTGAAGTTTTCTTGATCCAGTTTGCTGCTGTAACACTCACAGGTAAAACCAAGCTGTGACTTTTCCTGGTTACAGGAACAGTATAAGCTCAAGGCAGCGGGATAAGGAGGGCTGTCACAGCGCCGGATGTCGGTTGGGACCAGCCACTTAATCATCTCATACAGCAGCTCGCAGTGTCTGTCTTATTGATGGATTCGGCCCAACAGTGGAGCACTTTGACTGGAGCGCTCAGCTCAGGAACGAGTCAGAAAGAAGCACTGCACAACAAAATTACTAATTTAATTCCAACTAATTAATTCTTGAGTCAAATGTTTTGGGTTTCTTTCCACAAGCTTCTCACATTAGTCTCCTGGAGTTTTGGCCTATTCGTCTTAACAGAACCAGTGGAATCGGGCCAGGTTTGTGGGCTCACACACACCTTTTTGGTTTTGTCCATTACTTTTTCTAGGATTGAGATCAGGGATTTGTGGTAGCCACTGCAAAACATTGACTTTGTTGTTCTTAAGCCACTGTGTAAAAATTGTTCATTTGGAAGACCAATCTCCACCCAAACTTTACGTAGGAATATTGCTGCAATACGATTTCCACCTAATGTCCTAAACACATTATATGGACAACAGTTGTGAAAACTAGTAACAGACATTACATTTTGTCAAGTGCAACCATTAAAATCATCAATACACATTGAATATGCTGGTCAAGAATCAAAGGCAACTCTAAACAGGTGGGCTTTTAGTCATTTTTATCATACTGGATCAGCTGAAACTATCTGATTTTTCTTCTTTTCAACTGTAAAGAGACTATTACAGTAATCAATGTAACTAAAGATAAGTGCATTGATGAGTTTCTCTAGATCTTGTTGGGACATTAGTCCTTTAATTGGAAATGTTCTTCAGGAGATAGAAGGCCGACTTTGTAACTATCTTTATGTGGCTCAGGTCAGAGTTCATCACCACACCCAGATTTGGGGCCTGATCTCTCGTTTCTAGCTGTAAGAACTGAATCAGTTTGCTGACTCCAGATGGTTCTTCTTTAGATGTAAATATAATAACTTTGGTTTTGTTTCTAGAAGCAGTTTGATAACAATGCTATTGATGCACTTTGTTGATTTTTGTCCTTAATGTAACTTTCTCACCGGTAATGACTCTCTAAAAGCTCTGACATTCTTCGTCCTGACAACATACCTAATTATGTTAAAGGAGATTTTTGTGCATTGCCACCTTCTTCTCTTCATTCTTTACCCTTGAAAGTGTCAATCCTGGTCAGTCAAAGTCTGACGTAAAGCCAGATTTGGTATTTGTACAGATTTTACATGTAGTTGTAGGTGGTTACAGAATGGGAATTGAATCTGCAAAACAAAAGTTTTGACATCATGCTTCATGCTGTGTTTTTTGTTTATTAAAAAAATAAGCAAAAAATAATTTGACTAATTTTACAGAAATGTCTGTCTTGCAGCTATAATAGACAACATCTTGTCTAATTGTTGGACCATCAAAAAGAAAAATTTAAGTATATTTTAATTGACCGTTTGGAGCTGGAAATGGCTTTCTGTGTTAAAGGCCTCTCTCTCAACTGAGCATCCTATAAAGAGAGCAAACACAGTGAACACAGATTAGTGAGAGAGTGAATTAGAGTTTATGTATGTTTCACTGTATTAAAAAGCAATTTAACTGCTTTCAATCAGACCGATGTTAAGGGTTGCATTAAAGGTGTCCGGTTATACTCTGAGCTTAATTCAATTAATAAACATCCTCCATCCGATCTTAATTGAGTTTGCCTCCAGACCACAGCACAATTGGCTGGGAAATGTAAAGCAAACAGAGCAGCATGGCGGTGCGGTGATGCTGGAGTGGATTAGTGGAAACTGGAAGAGAAGAGTCATGATGGGGGTTGGAAATTTCCTTTCAAGTTCCACCCACATGGGCACAATTTTAGGTGGATCCGCAAACATTTTTTGTTGCTGTGCGTTCACACTGATTCAGCGTGTTGGAAGAACAAAGATTGTGATATTTCTTTTAAGTTTATCCAGAGTGGATAAACTTATTTCAGTATTTCAGAATACTGGTTTCAATTTGAATTCTGTGGCTCCATCTCACTCTCCATTTCGCATATGCCTCACTCTTACAAATAACAAAAATGTGTTCAGTAGGGTTGTCAGATCTGACGATGTAAAACCTTTCCAACTCCAAAAAACACAGTCCACAGTATTACGGCCTTTTTAGATATAAAAAAAAAAATTAATAAATATCTGCCAAGAAATTCTAAGATTTTGTAGAAGAAACAAGGGAGTTTGAAAAGTTTAATATTTGGGCAAAGGAACTCAGAAATTTTCTGATTAATTTCAAATTTTCTACAAAAATTTGGAAATTTTTCAGTTTCAAAAGAAAAATGATTCCTAGACAAAAATAACTCAAGTTTTGAGATTAATCTCAACAATTTCCTAGAAAATATATTAAAATATCCAAGTTTCAAAAGTCAAAAATTTTCTTTTTTTGTTGTTGTTGCTAGGTAACAACCTTGAGTTGCTAGGTGACGCTGTAGTGTCCATAGAAGGTGACTTAACAGTGGGGAGGTTTTTCAAACAGCTCATTTTCCAGTAACTAAACATCAAGTTATTGCCAAAAAATATTTGGGTGGTTTTCTTAAACTTTTGATTTGGTTTTAGAAGCAGCAGAAACCCAAATGGGAAAAGAAAAATGTGAAATTTGCATAAAAGGCCCCCTTTAAGTTCAAGAACGGGTAACTTCAGAGTAACCCTTGAAGTTGCTAGTCAAAGGTAACTTGAGATTTTCAAGAAAATCCGTCAAGTTCCAGGAAAGTACCAGCCATCCAACGCGTTGCAGAACGATGAGGTTTTATTTCTCTGCTTGTACATTCATAGTTTGTCTTCATCTCAGTATCTCCTGTTAAAGAAAACTAAACAGTTCGAAGCACCAGAGGGAAATCTTTAATGTGGAAACTCCTCAGGAGAAAAGTGAGGCTAAGCGGCTCTGACAGTAAACCGAGGCTGCGGCTGAAACATGCATGCCAGATGAGATAGATGTCGAGCCCACAGGTCCAGAGAGACGTCTTGTAAAAGTCATCTGTGATTCATGTGGAGAGAGTTGGTTCCCTGGAGGTCTCTGATTAGTACCCTGCTGCGAGCGCCACAGGACGCGCTGCTGAGCAACGTCTCCTACAAACGGCTGTGGACAGGAACGTCTGTGTGCTTCTCACCAAGCTCAATACTTATGAGCGTTTTTCTTTCTCCAAACTTCTTGTTCTTTTTGTTGTGTTTTGTGGTTTATAAGGAGATTTTATAAGTAAAATCTACGCAACGTGATTAGGGTAACTGAAAAAAAAGAATTCATTTTCCTCAGAATTTTGGTTTTAATCTTAGAATTCTTTTTATTTCAAAATTTTGACTGTTTCCTCTCAGAAATTTGACTTTTTATTTTTACTTTTTTTCTCTTAAAATTCTGACTTTATTCTCAGAATTCTGATTCCAATCTTAAAATTCTATTACTCAAAAAATAACTTTTTTTATGCTGTATCAGCCTAATATTGTCTTAAAACTCAAATTCATCAAATAAATTTGAGACAGGCTTTCAGTGTGGCTGCTGAAAATGTTTCCTTCTTTATTTTTTTATTTTTTTTTATCTGTGTGATGGAGACCAGGGCTCCACCCCTGATGGATGATTATTGATGTTATATATATTTGCAGAACAAATGCTTTTTGTTTCAGTTCTTTATTTCAGTTACATTGACATTTATTTCAACATTCTTTCAGACAGAGGGACTGACCATCCTGCCTGGACAGGGGGCATGAGGGGAAATGTCAGGTTAATTGTTTGGGTCTTACCTTTCGGTTGTGTCTCTTCAGCAAGGTGGAGCAGCAAAGGGACCTGGATCATACCATTTTCAATTAAGAGGGGTAATGCTCTGAAGAGTTGTATTAAGTTAAATTTAATCTTTGATTGACCTTAGATTAGTTTAGGTCTAATAATTTGCATGCATGTAAATATTTATTGGTACCATTTATTGTTTTGTGTTAGGTTTGTGTAAGTTATTTCTTGTTTTGTTTGGTCACCCCTGGACCTGGTCTGAGTGTTGGAATTGCCCAAAGTATAAAAGTCAGCTTCTTTGTCTCACTATAAAAATGGGTGTCGGTGTAAATGTGACCTGCAGTTCAAATAAAATCCATCTCCACTGCATTCTGTTGCCTCGCCTCCTTTCCTGAATGCAGAGCCTCTGCCGGTAAAAGTGACAATCTGCTGTTGATTTTTGTTTTAAGACTTGACACTTCTTTTTTTTTTTTTTGCGCTATATGTCTACATACAGCAGGTACAAATAATGAACTGAAAATTAGTCAAAAAATCTATAAAAGTTCCAAATAAAGAAGTAAAAAGACCATGAAGTATGGACTTGATCCATACTTCATAAAGAAGTATGGATCAAGACCAATTTTAAAGAATATAAAATAGTCTGGTTGCAGAAAAAAGCTGATAAGTTTCCACATCAATTTGAATTTGTTTCGAAAAGCTAAGTTAAGATTACCGTTTTTCCAGTGTCACAGTAAATACATTTGATCATAAATAATATTGCACATATGAAGTAGAAAGGATCATTTTAATGCATAACAATTTGAAATGCTCAGTAAAGAAATCAAACCCTGAATGGCCACATTTCAGACCAGCCCCATTAACGTCCAAGCTGCTCTTGATAAGCCTGAAGTTGTTAAGCTGCTGCGCTTTTTCCCCACTGATATAAACTTCCTTATTCTGTATAATATGTTGGTCTTCTTAAAAGAGCTGAGGTAAAGGAAAACCCTGCGCATATTCACACAATCAGCAGCTGCCATAGTGGTGCTCGCAAATTACATTTCTAAGTCAGTGGTCATTGCAGAGAGAGAGAAAAATAAATCGGATCCCTCTGTAGGGATCCGATTTATGGCTGCATGACTGTAATTTTTATACTCTGAAGTATGTATTTTTCTCCATAGAGTGTTTAGAGCACCTTGTCAACGACTGTTAAAGGTTCAATTAAATCTATATAGCATTGTTTTTGTTTTAAAAATGTCAAACACATTGTTTTCTACTTGTTTTAACAACTGAGCCTCAAACTTGACTTGATCTAAAAAAAAAAAGGGAACAAAATCAACTTAAATCGAATTGATTTGAATGTGAAAATCAATGAATGTATTGTGGTGAAAGCATAATAATTCCACTTTTTTCCTTTCTGTGTTTTAAAAAGCAAACACAGACCAGTTGGTGTGTGGACATCCAGCCGGACCGGTGTCAGTCAGTCGCATCGCGGCCGTCATTGTGCAGATAAAATAAAACTTTGCAACTAATTTTAAATCTCGTTCTCTTCCGTGCCTCATGTGAACTTTCCAAGTTGCATGCCATCTGTGGACTGAGACGCATGTCAGCGTTGTCAGTGGGATTGTGGGTATGCGGCGTGACTAATACAGACGTGGATCAGAGAAGCAGCCAGTTTGATATTACAGTCCTCTTCAGGGACAAAACTGATCCTTAGCTAAAAAAACATTCATTAAATAAAAAAGCCATGTTCGTGCCAATCTGTTATCTCCTATACTGATTAAAGGATGGGGATACATGAAAAATAATGCACATATTAAACAGGTTAATTTTCCACAATATGCTTTTTTATTTTAAAATGGGGGAAATTTATTTTGATTGGTTGTTGACTCATCTTCAGCACTTGAAACGGCATCAATCAGTCTATCACTGATTGGCTGATATTCAAGACCCACAAATGTCAAGACAGCAATTAGTTAGCAATTAGTAATTAGACATTTTCCCCAGGATATATAAAATATTCTGACCTTTTTAACACCTGTTGAACAGAGGCTCCAGCTACACTTCTGTGGATATTTCTTTAAAAAGATATTTTTTCTGTTTCTTTAATAAATATTTTTGTCTGAACAGTCTGGTTTCTCCATAATTTTATACTCACTCACTGTCATTTCATACCTTTCTATGAACATTTCCCACCCTCAGTATCAACCATTTTCTTCTCAACCATGTTTAATGTTTAATTGCATTTAAACAACAACTAAGTTTTACTTAAGCGTCTGCAGTCCAAACAGTCGTGTTGCATTTCATTCCACTTTTACGACAGTAGCGTGAGACATGCGTCATAATTCTCCACCAGAAGAACCCAAACGTGGTAAATCCGGACATAAACACTGGCTGAAGCAAGCAGTGCCGACACATTGGATGCTGTGTTTGTCTTGGACTCCCATAAACAGAGCGCCATTGTGTGACTTCTAACTGGTAGGACACAGACGTCTAACTGCGGTTGCATTTAATTTGGGTGAACAGCTATCCAAGAAAAATCGGATTTCAAAAAAAAAAAAAATCTGTATTGAGCACCAAAACCTGCAGTAAGAACATGGCCTTTAAGTCAGCAGTTCAGGCAGGATGATGATATATGTCCCTAAAACATCTCGTATTAATGACAAAATCTGTTTGTTTTTATTTCTTTTTTTACTTATTAGGTCAACAAGACAGAGGACAAGTCTCTGGAGGAACGGGGACGGATCATGATTTCCCTCAAGTACAACACCCAGAAGTCTTGCCTGGTCGTGGGCATCATACGCTGCGCTCACCTTGCTGCTATGGACGCCAACGGCTTCTCTGACCCCTACGTCAAAACGTCAGTGTTCAGACACCTGCACATCCCCTCATACAGAAAACCTTTTTATGGAACAAATTTCACAATATTTAAAAATCATCTGCAACTTCTCTAAGTTAGATATTAAAATGAGCCTTTTAAATGCATCTATTCTGATGTTTTTAGGGCAAATTCATACGCACTACCGTTAAAATTAGATTTGCTTTATTACTACTAAATGAATAAGCAGCACAGAATATCTATACATTTCACATCCTTATGAGTTGTCAAGTTGTTTGTTCCCTGTTGCAGTACATTTTAACTTGCTAACATCGCCTGCCCTTTAATTTATATCAATATAGATAAATATTTCCATCGTGCTCTATCAGTACTACAAACCCCAAAAATTTGGAAAATGTCAGTTTTTTTAATAAGGCAACAGTCCAAAGCCCTTTTAGTGTTTTAGATTTTTAATGATATACAGATCACATAGAAATTGTTTATAGTTGAGCAGATAAATCTAAAACCTAAAAAGAGGGGAAAACATCACAATAAATTAACTTTTACATTTTTAACTTAGTAAATTTTCAGTTTAAATTTGTAAGTTTGGACACCACTGCTTTACTGCATACATTTGATGAAATTTGAATTTGTTAGACACAAAATTTGACTTCTGAAGATGACTTGAGAACATCTTTGTCAGGACGATTTCTTGGCTTTTTAGAGGTTTCTTTTAACATCAACAGCCAAAAATATAAATATCCAAACAGAGTTGTTAGCCTAAAATAATTTTGGCACATGAGGATTGACTTCCTTTTCTATCCAAACACTGGAAAGCTATTTTTAGCTCATGCAAGACAATGTAGAAGTGTCGAAATGGATTATCTGGCAGAGCTGATGTTGTAGCAAAAAAGATGTCGACAACCCGTGATTATCAGCAGCATGAAAGACAAGCATGCGAAGAGGCCAGGCGAGGGGCTGCAATTTGAAGGAGAGTCCTATTTATCGCACCTGAACACTTTTCCCAGAGTCTTTCATCTGGCTGAGCAATGGAAATGCAATTAATTTCTGACTCTTCTGTGCACACCCCGAGAACAAAAGCAGGACTTGTTTCAGAGGAGAAAGGCTGGCAAAACATTTTTCAACAGTCTGAGGTGGCGGGAGTCTTCATAAAGCTTGAAGGACGCAGTGCAGAAAAACGAGGGATACAAAAGTTATCACACCTCTTAAGATTCTCAACATTCAGTCAAGTTACAACCTCAATCTACAAAGTGTTTTATTGTATTTTTACATTAAGAAAAGCACAAAAACTGACCTTGAAGATACTTATACGTGCACAGATGTGCATACTACACTGAGCGCTACTCTGTCAGGTAGTTCTTATAGCTTGACATCATGTTGTGATTATTATTCCCTCATGCTTTTAGGGTTAAAATGATTAATCTAGTTAGTCATGAAGAATCACTTTGAAATAATGGCCAACTAATTTAGTAGTCGGATCTACAGACTCAAAAAGATGAAAAATTTTCTTTGTCTGTAAATATGTTTTACCCAGAATTCCTCAATAAGTGGCAGTTTAGCCTCACATTAGTCAAATTTGTAACAAATATATGTATGTATATATATATATATTTTTTTTTTATTATTATTATTTATTTATTTTTTTCCCAGCCTGGCAGTATACTGATGTAAAGCCAATGTAAAGGGCTGAGCTTTTCACATGTTGACATTAGAAATTTTTTTTTTTTTTTTTACAGACGATCAAGTGTTCACTAAATAAATTCTGTTCCTCCTCAAAAACTTTTTTTATTTCATCAATGCATGTTTTGTACTTACTTTAAAACTCCTAGGCCCATATCTAATGAATTAGATATGGGCCTGTGACATAAGCAATATGTTTATATCCATAAGTTTATATCCAGCAATTTTCAATAACTTCATAATTACAAATTTTGAAGTTACATACATTTTTTGGGAACAATATAGAGCTACGGCTCAGGGAATGTATTCAATCTACCATGCATCAATTCATGTTTAGGATTATCTATTTATATATTGCAGTTTACATTAGCAGAAAGGGCACCAAAACTGGCTCCAGCCCAGAGGCCCAGATTCTTGTCAATCCGGCCGTGGTTAAGATACACACAGGATAGTGACAGTTCTTAGCATCATAACTTAGCATAAAAATTGTTTCGCCTGGGGAGGTCACTGGTCCCATTACATGACAACAATTAAACTCACTGCAGTGTCCTCATCAACAGCGGCCTCAGCTCCCTCTGGGCGAAGTGGGTGAGCAATAACCCACTTAGCCTCCCTTAAAGACTCTCTGGTATCTGGGGAAATATCTGGGAGTCTGGGTCCAGTGAGCAGAGATTTTACTGCTGCTGAAACTCTGTAAACCTGAGACAATATTACCAGATATTCTTTATTAAAATGAACGGTTATTGAGCAGCATCCACTGGACAGATGCGTTCACAGACTCACCCGGGGCAACGGTGGTCACAAAGAATCTGTTTTCAGCTTTGACTCGCCGCCTGCTGTCAATGCAAACGGAGAATAAGAAACAAACACCCTGCTGCATGTTTTCAGGAGGCCAGCAACACCTCCATAATTACCAGGAATGTGAGGCGGAAAGGTATCGCTTGTTGGTCATTACACACAACTGCTGCAGCTGCATCGAGACAAGAAATGAAAAAGGATTAGAAAGTCACTCTCTGTTTCTGCAGATGGTTCTGTAACTAGTTATAATGTTTATTTGTGCTGAGATTCCTCAGAATACTTTTCACAATTTCAGCGTGTGAGGTTCATGATTGGTGAGCAGAGTCGGGTAGTAACTAGTTACATTTACATGAGTAACTTTTTGGGAAAAAAAAACTTTTAGAAGTTTATTGACTGCATTGTACGTTCATTTATGACCATTCAGAAAGACTAAATGCATTAAACTGTAGAATATCAGCTCTCAGCACATGTGTAATCAAACGTGCAGTGCTGGACACTGATAGCTAAAACGTTGAGCTAACCCCAACGCATTTACCGTAATTCTAACATATTACACCAACACAGTGTTTATCGGAAGCTAGTGGTAACACTAACTCCATCTTAGATTATATATGTTCCCTTGAAAGACTCCAACCCTGAGCACTAATTTAATTTTGACATAAATTACATGTTCTTTAATGCCCTTTGATATTGTATTAATCTTATCTTACATTGTTATCTACTGTCTTTGTGTTTTATTTTGGTTCTGTTATTTTTTGTTTGAAACAAAGTTATTGGGGGGGAAAAAAAGAGAGAATGGGATTTACTGTTGCCTAAGCAATCTTCACCCACTTCAAAGTAAAAGCATAAAAATAAAAATATGTGTAACTAATGGAAGAATTCTTAACATTCTGTAACCTAAACTTTAACACAGACGTTGCACTTTATTCAACATCCAACATTCAAAACATCCAACTAAATTAGCGCTTTAGAATTTATCTGGAAAAAGTAATGTAGGAGAAGCTGCGGGACATTAAACCATATATAATATCAGTGTAGATATATGCATATATTTGAGCCTGTTTGTACAATCCTACAATAAATTGAAGCTTGTAAACCAAATTCTAGCTTTTAAAAGCCAGTGGGGTTGAATGTAAAGGACTTACAAGAATAAAACATCCAACTGCAGTAAAGAAAAAATAAACAAGTTTGTCTTTGAATTTTAAAATAATTGTACATCATATTATATGAGAGATGTATGCTTATTACTTATTTTATGTCCTTTACAGTATTATTGTTGCATCCAGGTCTATTGAGCAGGTTTGAAATCATTTATTGCTGTGAGATGATCTACACTGTCCTCAGTAAACCCATCAGAAACACATAATAATAAACATTTACAGCTAAAACAGTCGTGTGTAAAATAAAATGTCCATTCTGACTGAGATAAATGGTCTCAAATACCAGCCAGAGACTCTTAAAGTCAGGTAATTAGGTGGTTTAGTGTGAATAATGTACTGTAATGTGGCTGGATCATTAAATGCAAGGTGTTACCGCAGCACCCCCTTGAGGGCAGAAGAATATAACAGTAATTTGTAAAGCCAGGCTGGAGAAACAGAAGCAGGTTAAACTTCCCTCTCCTCTGCAGGTACCTGAAGCCTGACGAGAACAAAAAGTCGAAGCACAAGACCGCCGTGAAGAAGAAAACCCTCAATCCTGAATTCAACGAGGTAAAAAAACACAAC
The DNA here is from genome assembly GCA_903066815.1 of Brachyrhaphis roseni. NCBI lineage: Eukaryota > Metazoa > Chordata > Actinopteri > Cyprinodontiformes > Poeciliidae > Brachyrhaphis > Brachyrhaphis roseni. The sequence goes on from CAEFZY010070791.1 coordinate 17,830, forward strand.
TTCCCCTAAAAAACCTGCAGTTGGTTTCATTTATCTCTGTTTTTATGTTTTCAATTTAAAATAAAGGTTCGTTTGGGGATTTTGTTGCTCAGAAGCCAAATCAAAAACAGGCACAGTTTGATGATGTTGTTGTTCATGTTTCCCTATTTTTTTTCTTCATCATCTTTTTGGTAAGAAAAACATAACAGTTTATAAATCTGAAACCTTGTTTTCCTAAATATTTTTATTAGAGCCAATGAAACAGATTACAACAAATGTACAATTCTTATTGAACATATGCACACTTAATATCCACAACACTTGGGAATAAATCAGAAATATTTTAAGCCTGAGAGGTTCTGGTTCAGCAGGATATGAAAGGGAACAGATTCAGCAAAATGTATATTTTGCATACTTTTATGGGTGTCAACTGTTTCTAAAAACAGCCTATGTGCTTAACAAAAAAACACCCAGCCATAAATTTATGTTTTTGGTGTCTGAAAAATGAGCCGTTTTGAAAACCTCTGGAATCTAATGTTACAGATCAGTAGGCACTGGCCATTGCCTAGCTCAATTCCCAGCAACCCCAATGGAGTTCTGCCCGTTACCTAGCAACCCAAGTGGAGCTCCACCACGTTGGGTCAGCTGGTTTTACCGCAGTATGCGCTGTACAATGGCTGCTGGAAGAGATAAATGTTTTGTTGTTCACTTACCATCCAGAAATCACTTGCTGTATTCTTGTTAGTTGTGCAGGAGGCTCTAGTAATGCTTTTCAAAGATGTACGGTTGTATAATTGCATGTCTGTTTGCAGCCATTTTCACATATGAGTGTAAATGTTGAGTTGGAGGGTGTGGCCAGCAGCACATTATTTGGATTTAAAGTAACAGAGACAGAAATCTCAACATCTCAGAATGATTTTATGCAAAAAATGTAAAGAACATGTTGTTTTATAGGCCATTGATGTATCCTAGCATGTTCAAGGAAGCACAATAGGTCATTTTTGAAGATGTTTTCATGTTTTTCTATTTTCTCTGGATGTCAGGGTGTTTCAGTTTGGATGTATCCGGCCGTATAGAAATGGTCGAACTTTCCCGCAACCCAGCAACTTGACATTTCCTCTGACATTTTTGGTGCCCGTATTCCTGCATCACCTCTCGGCCTTTCCGTCAGAGTCCAGCATCCTCCCCTGCATCAGGGCAATGATTAAGGTTGAGCAGGAACCTTAATGTGAACTCCAGGATGTTATCTTGTTGTTATATAATGTTTGGGCCAATTGACCATACCAAAATAATTGCAGGCGACCTCCCACTGGTCATTTGAAGACAGAGTTGCAAAGATGTACCTAAATAAATTGGATGAAACTGTCTTTGTGATATTTTAGAGCCTTTTCAAGAACAAACTATTTTTAGTTCAGTGTTATTCCCTGAACACAGTCAGATACAGGGCTGGAGATAAGTAAAAACTTAAAGAAAATTTCTGTACACCTTAGGTAAGTCTAAGCTAACTTCTGTTTTTTTCTTGCTTTGTTCCCTGCAGGAGTTCTGTTACGACATAAAATATGCAGACCTCACTAAGAAGACTTTGGAGGTCACAGTGTGGGACTATGACATAGGAAAATCAAACGATTTCATCGGTGAGTCCGAATCCATCGGCTCCAATTTCTGCTGTAGAAGACCAGGTTTAATAAGTGTGTTGGTATCCAGCAGCACATCATAGCTGCTGTCCAGCCAAGAGTCCATCTGTTCAGTTTCATTTCAACATCTCCATAAAAAACAAACTTTATCACCTTTAAATATAAACTTTTATAGACTTCCAGTGGTGGGATCTACTAACTAAAAAGTTAGCTGCATTAAGCCTAAAGCCCTAATCATAAACACTAGCTCTACTAACGCAAAATGCTACACAAACATGGTATTTAGCATAAAATAATGCTAAAACGGTAGCTTCAATTTAATTTATATTTGCCCTTGAAACGTTACAACGCTTTATCTCCAATTTAATTTTAGCATAATGTATTTGTTCTATAATAATATATGTTTGAAATAAAGTTATTGAGAGAACATGAGAGGAAACAGAACTGCTGTGTAGGCACACTTCACACACTTCAAAATAAGACCATGAATATAAACGTTTAACAGTAACTACGTGATCAATTCTTAAGTCAATAACCAAAACTTCAACACAGATGTCAAATTTTATTCAACAAAAACCTCACTAGTCCTTTACAATTTATCCGAGAAACCTAATTAATAGGAAGCTAAGTGCGCTAAATCTTTTCAAAGTTAGCAAAAGTGTTGAAGTACTAATTGAAAGATTGTATCACAATACAAAATGCCCACAGCTATTGAAAATTTAATTTTAAGTTATTTTTGTCTTTTTTAAAGTGTACAAGAGATTTGCATTAGGGATACTGAGTAACAGTTTGTATTTTTGCAGCATGTACTACAACTGAACTCACAATAAGTGGAAAGGCGAAAAGAAAAAGTCCACACAGATAGTTTGAAAGTTTCTCCTTCATAAATCCTGTCTGTTCGTCATCTTCTAGGTGGAGTGTCTCTGGGCATCAACGCGAACGGAGAGAGGCTCAAACATTGGTTCGACTGCCTCAAAAACAAGGACAAAAAAATCGAACGCTGGCACACGCTGACCAATGAGTTACCCGGCTCAATGAATGACTGAAGGCCTGCACCCGATCCGACCCCTCCGCCTGCATTTCCTCAGCTCTTCTCCGTTTTTCTCACGTCAGACATCCAACTCCTCTCTTCGGGAAAACATTTTCCTGTCAACAGGGCTCAAATTATACTTTCCACATCTTGTGCATTTAAAAACACAACTTGCACGGCTGCCGATGTATTCTCGTTTCCCGAGATATTGAGTCAACACGGAGAATGATGGCGGGGTTTGTGCTCTTGACTCGTAAGCTTTTCAGCTTTCTTGCATGATCACTGAAGATAAAAGAAGCAAATGCTCTCTGTTTGATGAGGCCTTTTACAGCAGCTGAATAAATTTCCCCAAACACAAAGCAGGAGAGAAACAAAACGTGAAATAAAGCAGAAATGTAGGCGGGAATGTGACTGAAACACTAAGAGTAGCAAATATTTCCTAATGTGCATCGTATCAAACTAACATTTGCTTCTTTCTCACGTTTAGTGTTGTAAAGACGAACCTGTGTGGGAAGATGTTGCTGTTTAATATTATTGATTAAGGTTTTACACAACAGACTGAGCAGTGGTAGTAGTGTCATTTGAACATTAACGATCCAATCTGACAGAATATTTCGGGTCAAATTATGGAAATGAGATGGAAATACATGATAAACACTTTAGTTGACTAAAACCTCTGGCAAAAAAAACGTCCTCTCCTTGACATGACAAAAATTCATAATTCGTAGCTGTGTTTCCATTACACATGCACAAAACTTTACAGATATTCTGCTAATGTTGACAAAACTATTTTGCAATTGGGATTTTTCATTAAATGAGAAATGCTATTAAAATGACGCATGAATAAGTTTGTTTCCAAGATACGTCATCAAGAAAAAAACACCCATCCTCCTAACACTTCCTGTCATCTTCCTAATCATATTTTCTGACTAACATCCAGTTGTTGATCATGACTCATGATGCCAAAAAACTGTTTCCATTGCAGCTTTTTGAAAATTCACTCATTTTGATACAGCCGAAAAACCATTTCATCATTGCACAAAAACTTTTTTCATCAAAAAACATGCTTTTTTTTTCCTTTTTACTATTATTTAGCAAATTTATTTTCAGAATTACAATTTGTGCAATTATATGGTTAATGGAAATGCAGCAATTGACAACCTGCTCGGATTTTGTAATGAATCTTCAGTCCAATTATTCGTCTACAGAGCTGATAAATTTTGAAACAATCCAATTATCCAGGTGAGAAAAGTATTCATCTCTCCATTTTGAATCAGTCCATATATGGTTATCTAGATTTATTTACCTACAAACCTGCCTCCAAATGGTTTCACTGTGTCAGAAAAGTGGTGAGATCTGCCCTTTAAGATTAAGACTAAAAACCACAGAGACGTCTAAGATCTATTGAGACACACTGTAGTGGAAACATTTACAATCACCAGGCACAGAAAACAACAAAAAGCATCCTGAAGCTGTGGTTTGCTGTGCTCAGAGGCTCTAATCAGCAGCAGAGTGACATTCAGTTGGGACCTGGCTGGTGAAAATCACTTGTCGAACTCTCGATGCTGCCTGATTGGACAGCTCCAAATGTTCTTACAGCGTAGTGTTTACATTGTTGAAAATGGTTTTCTGCAACAGTGTGGAAAGGTGACAGGGTTTGTGTAAAGTTTTAAATTAGCCCTTAGAAATAAAAAAATAAAATAAAAAAAAATACACGCAGATGTTTAGGTTTAAACTATTTTCACTTTTCATTCCTTCCTTCCACCATTTATTTCCAGTTTTTTCTGGTGCCATTGAAGTAGTTCTGGTTAAACTACAAGTCCCATGATGCAGGAAAGCATAAGACATTCATTGACAACTGGTTTATAATGTATTTAGGCTTTTTAAATATCAAAACATTCTTGATCAATATTCACTATCAGCTCCTCTGCTAGGGGAGTGCATCCATTTATTGTATTTTTGCAATGTAAGTAATTCCCTGTGAGGTTTATTTATTTTATTGCTAGTTGCAATAAAATAAAAGTGTAAAAAAGAAATCATGAAACACTAAATTTTATCTAAAAATACCATGTGCTGAACACTAAGCCTGACAAAATAAGCAATCAATTAATGGCATGATAAATTAAAATTAGCTCAATTATGATTATTAATAGTTTTGAAGGACAATTTTGTTTACAGAGACATCACAATCCATTTTATTTGTTTTTGGTTGTGTTTTATTTTGGATATTTAAAATATCTTCCAGTTCCAGTGTTAAGGGTTTACAAAATTAAAGTTTATTGATATTTGAGAGGACAAACTTGCATTTTAATGCCATTATTAAAGATCATTATTAATGAGATAAGTGATACTCAAGTATCATTTATCCCAATAATTACTGGGACAATTTATCATCCAGCAAAACTTATTACAATGACAGGCCTACAGGACACATTGTCTGCTGTTTGTAGCAACAAAGCTGCAAAGAGCAGACAATGCCGAGTCCAGGGAACTTGGCATGTTACTTAGGAATGTTAAAAGTCACTCACATATTTTTCAGAATTTATTTAGGTAAGAAATGGTCCTAGAAAGTGTTGCATTGAAATTATTTAACTGCAGAGACCCTGAGTGAACCCTGACATTAAAAAAATACAAGTATTATCAACACTCAAGGCATGCATTGTTTACAGTGATTTGTTTATGCAAAGACAAAAACAATTTTTGCAGAATTTGCAAAAAGATCAATGGGAAGAGTTTTTAACACACCTACAGCCTGTGTTTGATCTCACATGTATCAGACAGAATGTATGTCTATGCTGTAACAACACTAAATCCTACTAAGTATTTTTGCTTAGTTTCCAGTACAATTTTGTCAGTAAACTTGCATTAACAAAAAATGAGCTTCCAAGTAACTTTGCAGTAAGTTACAGAGCTTGTTTTAAAGCTACAGTATGTAACTTTACCCTTCTACTTTACTGCCTGGTACGCTACAGCTAGTTCACCACAACATAACCTGCCACAAATTCAAAAACTACTTCGCCTAGCCGCCTGTTTATCCACCATTTGCACTTCGAGCAGCATACACTAGGATGATTGACAGCTGTAATACCCTCCTCATAGCTCTGATTGGACGTTTTCACCAGGAGCGGTGCATTTTTAAAAGTGCACAGGTTCCACTGGCAGATTGTTTATATCAAGACATTTTATATGGAAAATTATTTGCCAGTGGAGCTAGTACTTTTTCATCAATATTAAGGAATTATGTACTTAAAACAAGCTCCTTTATCTTGCTGAAAAGCTACTTGTAAGTTAATTTTATCTTATTTTCAGCATTCTAAGATGTTTGTACAAGAAACTAGACCAAAATAGTTGGTAAGATTTGTGTTTTTTCAGTGCATAGCCCTAGTGCTCAGAAATTTTCACTTTGTGTTCACCGAACTGCTCCTATGTTTGAACAGAACTTAAATAATTCAGTTTTTAATGATCTTATGTGGAGGACTCAGTAGTTTGGGATGCATGTCAGGTGTTTGTGATTTTTACCACTCTGAGTGCGACCTTTTCTGCATGGCCACACACTCACCACACCACACGTCTTGTAAATTTCCACTGCACGCTCGCTGTAAAACAGACTGGGAAAACCAAACAAAACAAACAAAAAAAAAGAAACAGTTCAACGATCAGAATTCCTGTCAGGCTCGTCATTTAGCTAACAGCTTCTTGTCCCTAAAAGTGATCGACTCTGTTTGTTTTTCAGGAGCGTGTCGATGTCGTCGGCGCGGCTGACGGTTTTAGCAATCGCATCATTTTATCTCACTGATTACAGTCGGTCGATAGCTATGAGCAGCACTGCTGTCCCTTTGTTTAATGATCCAACCATGGCTCTGTTGTTACTGTTTGAATTATTAGATCCCATCCACTTACTTTTATTTTTTTTCTCTCCTTATATCACCTTTTTAGCAGCTGGGGACTAATATCTTTAATTCATCCCAACAGGCGTCACGCCTCTGTTTTCCCTAAGTGTTAACAGCCTTTCCAGCCGCATTGATTTATGGCCATGAAACCTTGTTGGCATCTCAATATTCTCCTTGACACGGTGATCCCTCTTGCTCTCTGGTGAATACGTAATGAATACAACCAACACGTGGTTTTGGTTTTGTAACCTGTCTGCCTTTGTGTGCAAGCTCAATATTATGAAACAAACAGAAAAAAAAAATCTTAAATGCATGCATATGTTCATGGTTTTGTCATGAGATGACTTTGCCTAATGTTTGATACTGTTTTCTGTATAAACAAAGAAAATATTTGACTGTGGATGCTCTAAAATTACGCTAAGAGTCGGTTTTCTTCTGGACAACATTTTGTACCTTGGAACACTATCGCATTGCCTGTTTGGCTGCTGTATTGACTATTTGAACGCGTGACTTGATGTGAATTAAAATCCCTCCTTTTGTTTGTTGTTCTATTTCCTTTTTAATACTCAGGCACTTGTTTGAATTTTTTCTGGTTTGTTGAATGTATGAATATAAATGCATTGTATCAAATTATATTTTAGTCCTTTGCCAGACGGAAAGCATTTTGTCTTTTCTTGTTTCTGTTGACAGTGTGGTTCTGGAGTTCGTCCATTTCTGTTTGTTCTGCTAACATTTTAATTAGAGGTCATCAAAGGTCAGCCAAGTCGACCTCTTGTGACCTCTGGAAACTTTTTTTTATTTTAAATTATAGAGGCACAAACGGAAATTTTGTCAGCACAAATGTAGCACAGTTGATTGACAACATATTTTAGTTGATTTTCTAAACTGGCTGGTAGGTCTTTGGAAACACTGATTCATATTTTTAAAACAAAAAATGCTTGTTGCACAAACCAGCACAAACATAGGGCAATAAGTTTGTCTTTTTTTTTTTTTTAAATACTTGATTTTTAAAAAAACCTTGATTATAATAGCACAAACAAAAAAATGCCATTTGTTGCACAAACACATTTCCATCATATGTTGATTTTGATAGTTTGATTTTCTTAATGTGGCTGGTTGATGACCTTTGGAAACATTTATTATAATCTTTACAATGAAAGCGGCACACACAAAGATTTCTGCTGCACAAATGTTTGACACAAATTTAATTTCTGGTTAACTTCAGTAAAGTTACTTACGGAAGAGGATTAGGGCCACCGAAAAAAAAAAAAAAAAAGAAAGAATTCTGACTTTAAAGTCAGAATTCTGACTTTAATCTCAGAATTATGAACTCTGACTTTAATCTCAGAATTCTGACTTGATTATAATCAGAAATCTTTCTCTCTTTTTTTTCGGTGGCCCTAATCCTCTTCCGTAGTTACTTCACTCGGGTAAACAACGGTAAAGATTTATAAGCGGTGAAGGAAAAAGGCAGTGGTAAGAAGGCCAGGCCAGTCGGTGGCGCTGTGACACTGCAACAGGACTACGTAGAAGAACAGAACAACATCGGACGGCGCCATGTTTGGAGAGAGAGCGTCGTTTCAAGAAAACCATGGCAACCGGCGTTTTGAAAGCTGTTTGCTGTTGTCAACTTAGCGAGTTTATCATTACACCTGGCGGCCTTATTTTTGATTTATTTATTTATTTTTAAGCTTGACAAATCTAGCGACTTGTTTTTGTGGTATTGGAGACTTTGGCAACAAAACGAATCGGTCTGCAGTGACTGACTGTGAAGCAAGTTCTGACCGATACACAGTAAGTACGAAAATAAATTCTTAAATACACTTTTAGTTTTCACTTAAGAGTTTGTTTATTTATGTTTTGCAAAGTCCCTGAGTGTGAGTGCTAGTCTTTGTAATGTTTTCATGATCCTTAATGTTAGCATTAAGCTCCAAAATCGCTGATGCTAGTACATGGTTAGCTTCTGTGTGCCCTGATGTGTGAAACCTCAAATAATTGGGAACCTTGGTGTTGAACTAACGAAACTTCTCCAATGTACACCTAAATGGACTTTAAATTGAAGGAACAGTTTGCTAAATAATATAATCAATTAGCAGCTATTAGTGCCATTGTAGACTGAAAAAAAGAGGAGTAAATTTCCGCCAAAAATGTTGACATTTTGAAAATAGCAAACACATTTTTTTCTACTCTTTTACAAAAGTAAAAATAAATTGCAAGGGACAACTCAAATGTTGAGAAATATCCCAGAAATCTTCTAGAAAATAATGTGGAAATTTGAGTTTGAAAAAGTAAAATGACTGAAAATTATCTCCGAAATGTTATGGAAAAAGCAAAGAAATTTCTGAGCTCCATTGGAAATTTGAGTTTAAACAGTTAAAAAAAAAATAGTTTGTAAAATTTACATATTTCTGCTTTGTTTCCTAGAAAATGTCAGAGTTTTTGTTTTAGCTTTAGTTTTTTGTTTTTGGCTATTCTAACTCAGAAATGTCCAAGTTTTTCATAGAGATTTTTAGAAATTAATCTCAAATTTTAATATTTTTCCAGCAACTTTCGCAACCATCTTGAAGCAAAAAATCTTTTTCAAGAAGTGCAGTATTTTGGGAAAAGGAGTATTAGCTGAGCATTATTTCACAGCTCACAAAATATTGTTCATTTTATGAGATAAAACCTCCAAAAGAAATTAAATAAATCACTGAAGGAAAATAAACAGAATTCAGGTGATTCGGAGTTGTTTGGAGTTTCGTTTGCAATCAGTTTGAACGTTTTAATAATAAAAATAATATTGTTTTTTTTGTAGAAATATGTTTGTAAGTTATTCCTGCAGACGGAGGTGTCCGATGTGCTTTAATTTCTGTGGCTCATCAGACTCTATGCAAATAGAGCACGCTAACAGCAGGCGGTTCCTGCAGCCTTGTGGATGCCGGTGTGTGTTTGGACTGGAGACCAACAGGAGCTGCTTCAGTGCTGCGCTCCGTGTTAATAACAGATCATCACGCAACCTGAAAATTAACAGCTCGAAAAAGTACAACAAAATCACATTTTCTAGAGGTTTTATCTCGTGTCGAGTTCCTCATCCAAAAACAGAAACAAATAGAGTACTGCTAATACTGATGTGCACATTGTTGCGTCGAGGAATCTGTCTTCTGCCCAAAAAAGTGATGAAGTTGCAAATTTCAGCAACATCTGCTGATTTTTTTTTTTTTTTACATCAGCATTGCTGAATAGACACCTCCACCTTAATCTCATGCAAATGTAACCCACATAAAATGGGGAGGCCTCTTTAAGAAACAGAGGTTAGGGAAGCTAGGTAGTCTACCTAGTTTAGTCAGAATGCAGACCGCCACTGTAGGTCCCGCTTTTCTTCCCCTTGTCTGCAGCAATGTTTGTGTGTGCAGGAGAGATCCGACATGAGGAGGAGACTGCTGAGCTGTGCAGCGTGAGAGTCTGTCTGTTAAGACGGTTGTAGTACTGGATACGAACTTGAAACGAACCCTTTTGCGATTAAAATTACTGTTTATCATCCAACTTCTAAGCTGGAAGTTGTGAAGTGAGTAAAAAGTCTGAACTTCAGTTTTTCTGCTGAGCACTGTTAGAGCTACCTCGTTAGCCTCGTTAGCTCTTATTGTTTATTGGTTTCATCTCATTCTCCGTTCAGCTGAAGGCAAAGCCTAAACTATAATGTATTCTTACTTTATTCACGATGAAAGTTCATATTATTGAGGTTAAAGCATGAAAAATATGTCTTGTTACACTATCTAATGCCCCTCGTGTCCAGACTGAGAGCCACCATATTGTTGTCCCAAACGTGTCGCATTGAGATCGGTGAGCATAATCTGTGCCTTTCATTTGGGTTTTTGTTCTGTTTATCATATTGTTGTTGAATAATAGCCTTTATTTGAGCTATTTAATTATTCAAATGTAAACTTTTACTGAGTTTGGGTAAAATGTAGTGTTTTATTATTGTGTTTGAAAAAGGATTTTACAATTAGAAGAAAAAGTGAATTGATAATGCAGTGAAATACCGCATTGTGGTAAAGAGAATTGTTTATTGCAAATTTGAGTAATTTAATAACAAATTGATATCAGATATGATGTCTACAGAAACATGATTTAAGGATTAAAGCTAGAACAGTTTAATAAGACTTCTATATTTCTGCTGGTCCTGTCTGTTGACAGGTCAGGTATTTTTTTTAATCCTGGATTGTTCCTGAGGTGGATTCCTCCTGTGACTTTGATGGAGAGCCTTCCCACCTGGACTTAGAGAAAGAACTGGATTCCTTCTTTTCCATTTGGAGTCCTGCTGCACCCTGTGGTGTGGTAGACCTGGATCACTCACGTCTTCGCACACAGTTGGTTATGCATGAGGCCACTGACTGACATTTTTCATTCCAATTGTTTCATCCTGGAATTTTGGACATTACCTTTTGGACCAGTTTTTATTTTGGACATTATAACAAACTAACTGAATTTGATTAATCTGTTGTCTATTACAATTTAGAATTCAGATTACCAGGGTGTAAATATAATCTAAAACTGAGAATTAGCACTTGGCCAAGTATTACTATTATTTTATATATTTTATTGTGTGGAATTTTATTTTAATAATTATGTCTTGTACAACTGTTTGTTATGTCACTAAAGCCAGTTGTTCTAAATGAATATCTTGTGTGTTTCTGTGGTTTCTTGGTTTTTTTCTCTTTCTACAGGTGTAGGAGCAGATTTTCTTTCCCTGTCTTTTACACCTCCATGTCCATTTTATTTGAAATAAACCCAGAGCAATTTCTAATAATGGTATTACCACAAAAGCTTTAATACTCTGCTTGTAAAAACAAATCTGTTGATCTTGGCAGTCATAGCAATTTCTATTGCTACTCTGACAGAACATGTTACAAAATAAGCAAAAAACAAAACTAAAGTTGAGACCTAAGTCAAGTTTCTGACTGTCCACATTAGATGATTTTTTTATGTTTTTGCTGGAGCATGAACTGAACTATTGATGATGGCCATTTTTTTCACTGTCAGGAGACAGACTTTCAACATATTTCCACAGCATATAAAAGTTTGTGATTTATGTGTTTGAATCAACCAAAAATGAAGAAATTTGCTTTCATCTATCTAACAGATGGAAAATGCATAGGATGATGGAGCGAGTGCCTCTGGAGGTTCATCCTGCAGCCAAACTCTCTGCAGGTAATGAAGAAAAAAGAAAACATTACTGCCTGTCAAAAGAGGGATGCAGTAATAAAAACAAGGCAATAGAAACAAAATACAAATAAGAGTAATAGGTTCCCTTTTTCTCAGGTTTTATTGGTAATATGTCACAAACAGTTCCCACATGTTAGTAACTGTCTTGTGATTTTTGCTTTATTAAAAAATATACCACCTGCAGTGAATATCATGTCACTATATGGAAGCCCTGAAACACGTCACAATTTTCTTTCCTATTGAGTTTAAGTTGTTCTCATTTCAGTTCAGGATATAATATCTTAATATCTTTGTTGATCTCATATGTCTATTTATTCAATAATCTAAAACCGAAAAAGCGTTTTTGAATCAAAAATGTTGCCTATTTTGACAATTTAATTACAGACCCTCCAATTAGCTCAATTAAGAATCTTAATCTTAATCGAGTCCCACCACTAATGATTAACCAACTGCAAAGGAAAAGATTTAATTATTGAGTCTATTAAGTAATAAAGATGTGCAGTTTGAAAATGCGCTCATCTTGTTGGCTGTGCAGGAGGCTCCGCTTCTGCTTTTCAAAGACGGAAGGCCCTAAAATAGCTCTAAAGTCTTATTATTTACAAATGTTTTCGGGCAGATTTTGTATAGACCATAGAACTATCCTAACTTGGCCAGGGAAGCATAATAGGTCACCTTAAATGTAACTGATATTACATTTTATGCATCTTTGGTGCATTTCAGATTATAATTGTAAATATCAGCTGTTAATGGGAAGCTCTTGCCTGTTTAGCGAGTGGGTCTCTGCCCATTTGACCAGCAGAATCTTGTTTGCATAGATCTGTGTTTTGTTCTGTTGTGGTGGGCAGTTTCTCTAAGACGAGGTCCAAGTTCTGCCAGAAGCTTGATTGTTCTTGGGATTTGATCTGAGTCACAAGGAAGAGATTACAGCTTAACTCGGTCCCCCTTTTTTACACAAACAGGAATGCTGGCTGAAATCAAGGCAAGCTGCAGAAAGCCTGCAATCCGGCTGCACAACTTTCTCTCCTTTATTTTAATTACAACCCAAATGTCAAAGCCAAAGATAAACTTCATTTAATTCATGCCTGAAACCTGCAGCTTGTGTAATCCTTCAGCAAAGGTCGAATATGTGAAGCACCTGATAAAGGGGTTTGTTTTAGTTTGTTTTTGTTTTTTAGAAAATGTCTGATTCATTCCTCCAGGTGGACTCAGGGATTCATTACTCGCTTATGAGAGCAGGCTCAAAACAAACATGTGCAAAGAGGAAATAAGACAACACATCTATTATTCACAAACTCTTAGTAAACAGGAGCATATGCTTATTGCATTTATTAACCTGTTTTGTTGTTTAATTATTTGAGAGGAACATGTAAGAAAACAGAAACAAATTTCTCAAATTCAGTTTCAATTCAAGTCAAACTGAAAACTGATTTTGGGAAATGATTATCTAGCTGCCTGCTACCAGATTATGGTATAAAAAAATGCAATAATGGAGTCATTTCTCTGAGTTTTTGAACGTTTATTTCACTACATTTTATATGACAACACATGTGTAAGGACAAGGAAAAAAACCCATATATTTGTGCTTTTATTTTTTATTATGTCAGTTTTGGTCCTCCATAGTCTGTGAGATACTAATTACTAATAAATTTCCACACAACCCCATGACTGATATAATAAACATAATCTGTCGATAAGAGTCCACCAGTGGGTCAGAGTGCATGCTGTGAATGATCAATCGGTTCATTACTAAAACAAAAGATAATTTTACAATTAATTAAACTAAAACTAGAAATAAATTATTTAGTTAACCCAGGGCTTTCAGGGTCATTGATAATGGCTTGTTTCCATTGAGCAAATGTGTTTTTGTAATTCTCTTTTGTGCAGTTTTATGGTAAATAGAAACTCAGCTAAGGCTCCGTGTAAAAGGGGCTTAATGCTTGTATGGATATTCTTTAGAAAGCCATTGTCTAACGTCCTCCAGAATGCAACTCCTCAGTTTTACATCCTACTCTAATTGTTTTTCATCTCCTCTGCTCTGATTTTATTTCACCCATGATGCCCAATTATTACAGTGCTGGTCAGAGTTGAAGCTTCATGGTCACAGTGAGGAGAAACACCTTTTTACTGTAATCATTTACATGTTTTCTCTTCATTTGATGAACTTTAAAGATTTACTGAATCTGATTCTTGGAACAACACTGAATTCAGTCCATAAAACTTCACCTGGTTTTAAGTAGAAATGAGTATCTAATAATCATATCTATAGACTCACAAATCTTTTCTGTTTCTGCCTTTTTGTCACAAAAAAATATTTTGCTTCTTAAAAATTTCATTCAATAAGCAATAGAAAATAAAACTAGACAGACTAGTCTGCTATCTTTGTCAGGTTTTATATTCTTGATTTTGTTTCTTTGTGAAACTCTGTGATTTTAGTGTCTGTGACAGGTGCTATATAAATAAATGTTTTTATTTAGTAGAAAAACTATTCCAACGAACCTGTTATCATGTAAATAAATAAATAACTGCCCCCTAGACTTAATAACTGGTTGCACTGTTCTTGATGGTAACAGCTAGCATCAAATGTTTGGAATATAAAACCATGATTCTGTACATTAGGGGAGATGTTTTTTTCCCTCCATATTTATGAGTAAAAGATCATGTCAAAGCACCTGTCAGATTTTAATTTGGACTTTGACTAGGCCAATCCAAAACTTTTCCTTTTTTGTTTCTGTGCCAGGTCGACTTGTAGATGTTTTTTGGATCATTAGCTAAATTTCCATGAACCACATATTTGTGCAATTTGACATTTTCAAAATAAATTTGCTTATTGGAAACAAGTCAATTACAATCAAAAACCTGGGATAGATGCTAGGATAAGATGACTGAGGTTTTTTGGCTGTATCAAAATTGGTTTATTTCACAAAACAGCAGTGGAAACATTTTTCCTGCATCACACAAGTCACATGCCAAATGTTCTGATTTTACTACTGACACAAACCACGAAGAAGAAAACGTATGAGGATGATGGCATGTTTTTATTTTTTTGTGACTTATTGCGTCAATAAACTTAGTCATGTGTGATTTTCTAATTTAGTGGGAACACTGTAATTGCGAAATTGTGGTTTTTTGACATTGGTGGATTATTGCCAAAGTTTTGGCACATTTGTAATGGAATTGCTGTGACATCCTAACAGCATCTTTAGCTGCAGGTTAATGTTCTTTATTTTGCCGACTGTCTGTCTGTGTAACAGACCATTCAAGTGTAACCATTCAAGTCATATTTGTGTCTTGCAGCCCAAATGATTTCCAATGATCTTGTGGAGTCGTTCCTCTGTAATCTGTCTCTTCCCTCTCTTCTAACCCGTCTGTGCCATTGGCATCGCTTGTCTGTCCGCTGGGGCCCACAGAGCTGCTCAGAAGTGATGCATGAAACATTTGGGGCTTTTTTAGACTTGACCGTCACATCTCATCTGATGCAACCTTGGCTGGCAGACAAACAATCTGGATTTTTATTTGTCCTCCATTCTGTTGAAGCCTTCTGGTAGATTTGTCTTTTGGCATTGACGTTTAAAAGTTAAGGAGGTGTTTATGCTCATTACCACTTCTTTTAAACTGTAAGCTTTGAATTCTCATTTATTCCACTGTTTAATGCAGTGTCTGAGTGAACAAAGACATTAAAACTGCAGTGTAACTTTTATAAAAAATCTGGGGGGGTTTTACACATTTGTTAAAATGGTCCCTATGTTGTGACAGTATGTTATGAGATAATCTGAAGAAATGCAAGGCTCCTGGTCAAAAGCAACCAATCAGAGCCAGAAGGAGGATCTTAGTGCTGTCATTCATGCTTGTGTATGTGCTACTAAATGTGTTAATGGCGGAGAAACAACTTACATTCGCAGGAAAACAGTTTTTCCGCCATCATTGGTTACAATGCTAACTATCCTAGTATTCGTGACGGACTCTGATGTGGTGAACTAGGGGGGAGTGTGAGCGGTGTGTATGCAAGCATGATTGAGAGCGCTAAGATCCTCCTCTTGGCTCAGATTGTTTTCCTGGCCAAGATGTGTATTTCTGTAGTTAGCACTGGGAGCACCAGGAGCTGTTTGATTTAAAAATTTAAATAATAGTACTAAAACTTGGAGAGACATTTTTGAAAATATTGAACACTTGATAAAGAGATAGATGGCTTTATCTACAACATAAAAGATATGAACAAAAACAATTTATTTTAATAGACAAAAATAACTAAATGAATCCAGCTAAATAAATGACAAAAACTAAAAATAGCAAATCATCATAAATCAGACATTATTTATATATTACAGAAGAGGACAAGGGCCACTGAAAAAACAAAAAAAAACATCATTCTTTTTTTTTTTTTCCAGTGGTCCTAATCAGTTTCCATAATATGTGCCTCTATCCAGTGCATACAGATACATTTACATGCACTGTATGATTTAATCTAAGGGAGCATGAAGAAGGAAACAGCTTTGTGTTCCTGACATCGGCCCATATGAAAACCAGAGGTGCTCATTCATCAACTGGTACTGTGAATATTTTCACCCCTGCAGTGTTTAATTATTAATGTTATGGTTTATGTTGCAAGGACAGCTGTGGCTTCGAACGCGAAGCAGAATCAAAGGAAACACTTTTCACAGCCTTCATTCAGGCAGACCAGAGTTATTCATATAGAAATATATGAACCTGCGCCTTCATCATGTATTTTTAGAAGGTGTGCAGGCTGTCATCTCCTCAGACTGTGGAAAGTAATATGAATTATTATCTCGTGAAAAGTCTGCAGGCTTAGTGCAGGTTTAAAACGGGGTCTTGGAGTACGGAGAGTGTGTGCTGTGATCCCTGGAACCGGTGCGATTCATCAAACTGTAACAGACTACAAAAGACAATGAGTTCTTGCCGAGACTTTCAGGTGGAACCGGGGGCAGCCAGAATGTCAAGGAACAAGCTTTGTGATCAATTTGCAGAGAGTTAATAAAAGGAAAAGGAAAAGAAGGCAATATTTGGTCTGCTGAACTCCGTCTGTCTGGAACCAAGGAAGGGATGTGTGTTAAAACTAAATCCAAGTGACTTATTGTAGAGAAAACTGAAGACCCATCAATGCGGTTTTTCCATTAAATAGGAAATGCAATTAAAATCACATGTAATTAAGTTTGTTCATGCGATATGTCATTAAAAAATATGCCCCGCCATCGTCCTCCAACTACCTCCTGTTGTCGTCTTCGTCGTAGTTTCCCCCAGTGAAAACATCCAGTTGTTCATCATGTAACTCACGTGATGGGGAAACTCAAAATGCTTTAAAAAAGAAAATTCTAGCAAAAATGACAATGAAAACTGTGAGGAATATATGCAGGGAAGAAAATGTTGAAGATTGTCAGCGACAGATTTGCAGTGGATTAAAATCTAGAACAAGTAAAACTAAAAACTAGTAAAATGGATCACATCACCCTGGTCCTAAAATCCTTTCACTCAGAGAATAGACTTTAAAATTCAGTTAGTTTATAAATCGCTTTAAAGTGTGTTTCAATAAACAGTGGACTAGCCAACTGTGATTTACCTACATTGATATTTGCCTTTTAATATTTGTATTTCTAAACACAAAATTATGATTTATGGAGGAAAAAACAATATTTTCTGAATATTGAGCACATATAAAACTCATAAATGAATGCTTGCTGATTACTTCAGCCTATTAATATTTGAAATGTTTCTCTAGAAGTTGTAAATATTTACTTTTTATCCTCTCATCTGCTTTCAAGCATCTGAAAATCGGCAGCAAAAGAGCCGCTTGTCACAAACAGTTTATTTTTCCTCCTCATGTTAACAAACGACACTGCGGACCGAATTATCTCCCTGTTGTGATGGCACTGCTCCCGCTCTTGTTTGTCTAATGATTAGCTTGTTGTTTGCTGTTACGACTAATTGTTCTTTCCAATTAGAGCCCTGGCGGGAACGGCTGTCAGCTAAAAGAAAATAAACATAATTCTTTCTGAAAGAAAGACGGGAGAATTTACTTGTTGGGAGGTTGCTTCAACAAACGTTGAGAGGATTAAATGATTAAGAGAAACACTTTTGATGTTTTAAAACTGATACTTAAAGCTGAAGCCAGAGATTCTTCAATTGATCTCAAGGAATTTGAGAAAAAGGATTTAGAAATGACTCTGCAGCATCCATCCCTACGTCTCTCCATCCACCGTGATAAAAATTTGTATAGATGCATTTTTTGGTTTGACATAGCATGTCCTGACCTGCAGATGCAACAATTCACTTCAGTTTATTTCAAAGTGCTAATTCACAGCGAAACTCAAAGTACTTTACATGACAAATTAGTTTATATATGTATTTCAATATATTGTGTGTGTGTGACTTTGGCCATTTTAGGTGGGGAAATGTAAAATGTATTCACTTCCTATTATTTATTGACATTAATGGAAGTGCTCAAGTCCAAGGATGTCAGAAAAGCATACACAGGTTGCCCTCTTTATTTCTACATTCATTTGAATAATGAAGTGTGTATAGCACAATCATAAAGACACATTTAAATTAAATCAGATAATCCCAATTTGATCCAGGTTATAATGTAGTGCAGACAAATTGTATTGATCAATTATTGGATCAATTGTTAGTAGAAAGGAAAAACTCTCTTTTAACAGGACAACATTTTCTGCTGGACCCAACTTTGAATGAGCACAGAAAACCCTAAAAACTTCAGGAGTTTTGGGTGTAAAAATGTCAAATAGCTATAGAAAGACGTTTTACATGGAAAACATAACTGAACAGTTCTGATGTTTGACAATGTGTTTTATTTACAGCTAAACATGTTGAGCAGAAGTGTGTCGTTAATTTAAGTGCAAAAACCCTGCTTAAATAAGATTTGGGGTTTGCAGCGACCAAATGGTGTAAATTGCAAGCTTTGAGACTTCAGTTATTGTTGATGAATTGTGTTATCTGCACTCTAATTCATTTCAGCTGATGGTTTGCTTCAGAGAAAAACATGCTGCCTACATCGCTTTGCATCAACATTTTCTCAAGTGGTAATAAAACTGCTGCTTCCTGGCATTTGACTTCAGAAACGTCAGCGGTTCGAAGAAGTCTACTTTTATCCAACAAAAACATGAACCGCAGAAAAGTAGTGCAAAATAATTTTCTCTAATGGATCCTGATTGTTAAGGACTCATCTGGCAACACTGAATCATCCTGATGGAGGTGAGATGAGCTGAAAATCAGAAAACAAGAGCTGCAACATTCTCTCTCAACATCTCAGATGTTTTCCGTCCTGCTCCCTTGTAGGGAGTCGCGGAGTGAGGCCATGTGTGTGAGCAGCAGGTAATCCTTCGGATCGTTTGCAGTCAGCAAGTGTGCGTGCTGATAACAGATGCTGCTTCAATTTCTTTTTTTTTGCTGACCTGTAAGTTGTTTCCCGCTGCTTGGTTTTGTTCTGGATACACCCAGAAGGAAGTTATACTGATCTGTGCACGCAAAAATAAAAGATTGATTGTAGAGGGTTTGGAGAGACCCATTTTATGGTGTCGTCACCTTGAGAGACCAGATTATGACGTTTCATCTGCTTGGAGAGACCCTAACACACATGACCTTATAGGGGAAGTATTATGTAAAATCAACTTTTTTCAGCTTTACATCATAATGTTATTTCCTCATCTAAAATATGCCTTGATTCTTTCATGGAAGTTTGAGAAATCCTATAATCTCCTGTGGCAACGATGTATCTGTGCAAAACGCCTGGGTGGACTCTCTTCAAGATGCAGATCGTCTCAAAGCTGCAGTTTCCAAGCTTCCGCCGCACAGAGCATCCCTTCCCCGAGACTCCTCCACTCAGCTCCTTCAGACTAGCCAGTAGCAATTGGCAAACACCTGGTGAAGTTTTCTAATTGTGCATCTGCACTCATTATAGGAGTTACTTCTCAGTGCAACGCTGGTTAAAAACATTAAAGGAGTAATGGAGGAGCCATGATGTGATGACTTCCTGAAGGCAGAGTTTCAGAAAACAGGAGTTTTTAAAAAGCCAGAAGCCCAATTTCAAGGTGTTAAATTAGGGAATAATAATAGTGTCAATCAATTCAATTAGTTTGAATTGATTGACACGTAACTAATGTTGCAATTTTGGTCACCAATTGAACTGAGTCTAACCAGAATATGAGGTGAGAATACAATCTTAGAGTATTCAGTTAACCTAACTGTTATGTTTTTGGACAGTGGGAGGAAACTGTGTGGTTTAGATTGGCCAGTGCCCTGGAGAGAACCCACATATGCACAGGGAGAACATGCAAACTTCATACAGAAAGACCCCAGGACCTTGTGCTGCAAGACAACAATACTAACAGTGCCATTGTGCGACTCCTCCCTGACCTTGGTTGATCAGGCAAAAATGACTCAAAAAATGTCTCGGATAATGCATTGAGTTTTACTACCTCTCATTATAACACTGTTTTTTGGGGTTTACTCTACTTCCGCATAGGGGCGGAGCCGGTGACATGTCAACTCCTAAATATTTCCAACCAACTCATTAAAATCTAAACAGGCCCCAAATTAAATTGCGCTTAGGGCCTCATACATCCTTGGATTCTAATACAAATGTTTGTGTAATTATTAGTCTCTAACATTATCTAATCCCTTAGATTTAGCAGCGTTTTAATGTCTGGATCTTTTATTGGTTAAAGTTAACAGGCATTACGTTATGAAAATGGTGTTAAAAGTTATACAAAAGTTAAAATTGTGAGGGATAATAGCTGATTCTTTCAGTATTAAGCGTGAGATCGGCCAGTGCCCTAGAAAACTACATTTCCCAGGGTGCTCCGGTCCAGCGCAGACCTGCCCCCCTTCGTTTGAATGGCAAGTTGTTTGTTTCACTCGGACCAGCTGCTAACTATTCCAGTCGGTGAGCAAACATGGGGAGCTGCGTACCTTAGCGCAAAAAGCTACTGCAGAAATGCTAAAGAGTCGTTTCCGCTTTCATAGGTTTTCTTCAAAATAAAAGTACACAAATAAAAAGAGTGGAATTACGTAATTATCCAGTCACCAAGTTACTAATGATTGTAATGAAGAAAAACTACAACAATTAGGGCACCACTTTATGTAATTGTTGTTTCCATTTTTGTTTTTTTATATACAATTTGGTCTCGCACTTTGTACTTTATTTTGGTTCTGTTGCTATTGTTTGCGTGGTTTAGATGTTCTTTCAAAAATAGGAATTTCCGTCATACAGTAACAGAATGATGTCAGAGGTTTCTTCAGACTTACTGTAATACAGACAACTATAGGAGATCTTTCCTGCACACACTATCTACAACAACTCTTTGATTAAATTTATATGCATAGGTTACATTTAATATCCATATTGAAGTTTTTTTTTCTAATTAAATATTTTTGAATTAAAATCCAACATGGCTGCTGTCGATAGCATAAAGCTAAAAGCTACAGAAACAAGCTTAAAATTTTTCCTTTTGATTGTTTCTAATTAAACCAAACATCAATCTGTTTGACTTTTCCCCAACTTTCCTAGTATAGATGGAAATCACTATAAGAACTTTAGCAATTGGGAAACAGTTGAACGTTGCATTTTCTAGCAGCAGTTGTAACTGGCTAATTGGCTTACCGCTAGCTTACTTTTTTAAAAAATCACAGTTATTACTTTACTGTGTAATTACAGTGATACTGATATAGCTCCATTTGAATTTAAAAAGCTTTCTTGATTAAAAACTGTATTGTAAAAATGGTATTCTGTTCATTTTTGTATTTAAGTCCAGGTAAAACCAGATGATAACATTAGCATATATTCTGTTTGAGGCACTGATGATAGGAATATATTTATTGTAAAGTGAATAGCATATTTAGCTACTACACAGTTAATCGGCTTACATAAACAACCCAAAATGATTAGTTTTATGACTGAAACATGTTTCACTGTTGGGCAATTTGAGCCGCCTTTACTTTGAAAAGCACCGAGCGGAAGTAGCGTGGTGTTCCGCTGTGGGTTTGACATTAGGTCCGGGTTTTACCTCAGCTTTCTTTATTCCACCCTACCTCCCCGTTTCTTTCCCTGTTTAATGCGCCCCAGCCTGCCGTATGTGTCTATTTATTTATTTATGCTTTCTGTCTCACAGTGTTTAGTTGTTTTGTTTTAAGTTTTAGACGTTCCTCCAATGAGAAGGCGTAAAAGATGGAGCTTCACATTTTAGAGCACAGCTTGAAAGTGGCGAGTATAGAGAAAGAGGGGATCGAGATTTGCACCCATGGATTAATAAAACTCGCCTTCCTGGCCTCCAAGACAAGGTAGGCAACTTAAGAGTGGTGTTCTCCGTGTGAAGCTGTTTTTATGTGTGTTTTATGTGCTTTTTCTGCTGCTGCTGTGAACCTAGCCAGCAAACACCGGGGGCTGCATGTTAAAGGGTGTTTATTGGAGCTGCAGCTCGCTGCTGGAGTTGTGTTAAAGCTCCAAACATGCTGCTTTCAGGTGTTGTTGTCAGAGCAGCTCACAGTTTCAGGGCCTGTCCGGCTTGTGGAGGGTTTATTCCGAAGCTTTGCGGATCGACGCCGGTGTTGGTGTTTGTGTTGTTGCTTTCTGGCTTCCGTCAGGGTAATTTTAGCCCGATCTGGCAAAGTTCTGCATGCAGATGAGGGCATTTTAAATGCGGAAACTTTCAATGTAGAAGCCCCGGTCGTCATGGGCGTAAATGGCAGGAAGCGGGGCCTGGGTAGAAGCTTGTTTTGGTGCCCCACTGGTATACAAATAATGTTATGTTGGCTTTTTATATGTCCAAATAAAGCTTTAAATTCCTTATGCAACCCAGCAATACCAAGTTATTAGAATCAAATTATGTAAAGTATGTATAGAAATAAAGGGTGCAAGCACAAGTGTTTTTTAAAATAGTATAATATGGGTTTAAAAAAATCATAAGGGTAAAAATATAGCTTAATGATTTGAAAAGTGAATAGTCAAAGAAATTGAAATCACAAAATAAAAAATTAGTGCTTTAATTATATTAACCAGTGCAAAAGTGATGAAAAATAATTAATAAAAGAATAATAAGTTTGTCAATAGTAATTCCACAAACTGACTTTTTTCCTTCTTTAAAATGTTCCGTTTCATTCATTGCTAAGCAAGAAAAAAAAAATCCACAATAAGTCAGACTATTTTGGTGAGCATGTCAAGATGCTTGGACGTCACTGACTTATTGCATCAGTTTATGTCATATCTTTCTAACATTAACAAGCATTCCTGATTAAATATTTAAAACTAAAATAAAATGCAATATTTTGGACTACAGACTTGAACATATTTTTTTTAGTAGTATTTAACATTTATGCCTGTAAATTGTCAATAAAACATTTGTTATTCTAAAACAACAATATTTTTGATATCTTGTCAAATTGTCATTAACAGTTAAATTTGTAAAGGTGATCATTTTCTGACTTTTATTGTATTTCCTTTTTCAGGTTTTTAAGGAGTTTGGTTTCCATTAAAGGTTGAACATATTTTTTCCTTATTTTTGAAAAAGAAGGCCAATGTTTCTGTATTTAATTATGAAAAATTCACGTTTGCAGTAATATGTCTTTCTAGCAGAATTCAGACTATTATAAGTCAGTTAACTGATATTTAATATAATAATTCATTAATTATCATTTATTGAACCTGGCATGGCATTATATAAGAACATTTTTAAAAATGCTCAACTTTTTATTTATTTTCTGTTCAAATTTTCCCAGGTTTCAATGTAAACAAACCTCAGAAACATTGTGGCTGACTTGGTTTTTACTCTGCGCTCTCGCAGAATGTTGCAGAAAACTTTTCCAACACCCATTCATGAGAGTAATAGTAACGTTTTTACGTCTGGTTCTGTTGTGGTTGGTGTCTCTGTCCTTCTATGTGGTGTCCCAGATAAAACTTGGTGCTGCTGTGATTAATCGCTGATAAAACACAATCCTTTAAGGTTAATCTTTACCTGACGGGATCAAAACTGCCTGAAGTTGCATTGTAGCCACATGCTGTTAGTATTGATTACAGTTTGGGGACCAATAATATCTGAAGATTTATCTTTCTCAGCTGATCTGCTCAGTCGTTATCTCAAACTACTTATGCTAGGAACATTTTCCTAAGAGCAGTCTGTAAGATTAGTCAACCAACCGATAAGACTGTATTTATAAAGCACTTTTGTGCAATCAAATCTAAGGCAAAGAGCTTTTGTAGAAGTTCAAGGAAAAAAAAACCCAAGAAAAATGGTAAGTTAAAGGTGCAGTGTGTAACTTCTATAAAAATGTTTTCTTTACATATTGGCAAAAACTGTCAGCATGTTGTGAGACAGATAATCTGTAAAAATATGGATCCTCTCCACCACCTCCCTGAGCTATTATTGCTGTCTGAAGAAATGCACCACTCTCGACCAAAAACAAACAATCAGAGCCAGAAGGAGGGTCTTACCGCTGTCAATCACCACATGTACCTGCTGCCAAATGTGCTAATGATAGAGAAACAACTTACTGTTACAGAAAAACCATTTACCTTCAATCATCGGTGGCTACGCTAACTAGCCTTAGCGTTCATGACTTGCTGTGCTAGTTTCAGCGTACCAGAGTGTAAGGGATGAGCAGCGGCACAAAGAGGTGATTGACAGCGCTAAGACCCGCCTCCCGGCTCTGATTGGTTGATTCTATATACCACTGGGAGAAGGGAGGGGAGTTCAGTTTCTCTCATATCAAACTGTTACAACATGGTGACAGTTTCAAAAACATGGAAAATAATATATTTTTAATAAAAGTTATATACTGCAGCTTTAATAAGAGTTTGGAAATATTCATATTTGCTGACTCTCTTCTTTCTCCCATTGTTTAAATGTTGTCTTTCTTTTTTTTCCCTTGTTTTACCTCCCTCGTATACTTTCTGTCGTCCTTCATGTCTTTTTCCTTGGGTCTTATCTTCACTCATTGTGTCCAACTTTCTTTACTCCCTTCTTCATTGTGTTTCTTATTTTCATATCTACCTCCTTCATCCCTTCCTTGTGTCCAGTCTTCCTTTCTTCTTTCCTTCTTTCCACTTTCATAGCAATATTCCCAATTAAACCCCATAATTTAATCCCTCCTTCATGCCCTGTTCTTAATATACAAATACCTATTAAAGCAATGGTTTTATTGCTTGCTAACATCATGCAGTCAGGGTCAGCCTCCTTGGTTTCTGATGTTTCAGACAGGAAGTAAGAAGTGTTTTTGTGTTTTTTAAATTGATAATGATTCTTGTATCAAGTTATTCCAGTTAAACAGGTCAAGTTGCCTGAAATAAACTAGGAAAAAAACCCTTTACAACATGTGATAAACTATAAACAATGACCACTTGTTTTGCAACCATGAGCACTCGATGCTCTCTGGAGGTCATCTTCCAATTTTAATTTCCACTACATTTCAAATGATAGCCACTACTTTTTGGGAATTTTGTGAAATGCGTAGTCTTTGCCCTTCATTTTTAGGGTTTTTCACATGATAAAGATACAAACGTCAGTGTATTTTATTGGGATTTTATGTAATTGACCAGAGGTGTCCAACTCCAGTCCTCTGGAGCTTCTTGTGTGCAACTGGATGCATCCCTGCTCCAACACACCTGAACCAAATGAATGGCTTGTTACCTGATGAGGGAATTTGGCTAATATTACCTGATAGCTTAACAATTAGCTTCACCTTTGATGCAAGAATGACCTTTTTCTGCGAGTTCACATCAAAAGTCGACCTCCTGCAGAAGAACTACTTTAAAAATTTGCAGTTTGCAAAATCACAAAATCTTACCAAGTATTTTTGGTCTTGGTTTCTAGTGCTAATGTCTTAGCACCTGTAATAAGACAAAACTATCAAGCTATAGGAGCGTGTTTTATATGCGACCTATTATGCTTCCTTGAACAGGTTAGGATAGATCTATGTCCTACACAAAACATGTTGATTTGTTGCACAAAATAATTCTATTAATGAGATTTCACCTGCTAAATTCTGCCTATTTTGAGCGCCTTGCTGTTGCTGGATGTAACTCAACAACAAAGCACTTTTCCAGCAGCCGTTGTACGGCACATTCAGTAGTAAAACCAGTTGGCCAAGAGTACTGAAACTCCACTTGGGTTTCTATGTGACGGGCAGTGCCTGCTGATTTGTGACCTTATGTCTGGAAGGTCTTTGAAACGGCACATTTTCCAGACGTCAAAAAACAGCTGGGTGTTTTATTTGTTTTTCAGCATTTGGGTTGTTTTGAGAAGCAGTAGAGGCCCAAATGGAAGTATAAAAACATGCAAAATCAGAATTTTACATAGTAGGTCCGCTTTAAGTAAATAATTTTTTAATCTTGATTCCACTGGGAGATTATTTCACATAAAGTATGGGAAAATGTATTTTAAATGAAATACTCTCCCTGTGGATCTAGTACTTTTTCATCAATATTAAGGAATTATTTACTTAAAACAAGCTCCTATAAATTGCTGAAAAGTTACTTGTTATTGGTGTCTTATTTCTAGTGTACTGAGGTATTTGCACTAGAAACTAGACCAAAAACACTTGGTAACATTTTGTTTTTGCTGTGTGTAAGTTGAAAGATGAGACAAGAACATTTCTTGAACAAAGTCAAGTTCCTCCCATATGAGACTTGATGTCTGGGGCCATTTTTTAAGTGATTGCATGCAGCTGGCAGCCATCCAGAAAGGATTACATAAGTTCATATAATTTGACTGCAGGGCCCGAGTTTTCATTGGTTCAGACTGGATTTTTTTTTGTTGTTTTTCCCTGTTGTTCACTGAGGCACCAATGTTGAAGTGGCTCCTCTTTGATGAGCCTCTTCAAGTGTTTTCTTTCATCTTTAGAGAACATACAGTCTGTTTTTGCAGATATTGATTTGAGTTCTTTTCAAATCTGCGGTTAAGAATTGAAAACCCAGTTCATCTTATTTTTTCTTTTTTGAACCCATTCACAAAATGAAATCTAACAACATCACAAAAAAGTCTCTAAGTGCTGCTTTTTCAAAGGAACACAATGGAAACTCGGCAGCAGGGGATTACAGAAAGAAAAAGAAAAGTGCTGTGTTTTTCTGCTGCTGTTTGCAGCGTCTTATTTTACTCTTAAATAAGCTTCCACTTATTACCTGCTGATCCTCCTAATGCAGGACTCCTCTTGGCCAAAACCTGAATAAATCTGAGCAGTTCTTCTTCCTCCCAAATATATAAATGTAGTAATTTTTTGTTTCAAAAGTTTTGAAGTGTTGTCATGAAATATTTGCACAAACGTTTTGCAACAAAATGACATCAAGAGAACAAGGAGGTGCTATAAACTAGATTTGGACCTTTTTTTTTGGCTGAAATTATTGTGATGAAGCAATTATTGAAATAATACTAATTAATTATCAGGACTCAAAAAAAAAATGGCGATTTGTTGAAATAACAACATATTCAAAGCAGTAATTAAGCCAAAAAGGCTTCTTTAGGACCCTTGTTGCATTAAAAGTGTGATTTTCATTTATTTATTTGTTTTAAATTGCTTGGAGCACAGAATGTCTACATGTCTTATTGAGTTTAATGAAATTTATTGATGCTTTTACTGGATCTGCAGAGGAGAAAATGCATTTAAATAACAATTTCAACAACATTTAAAATTTTTAGAGATTTTCAGATATTAACAGTAATTTTTCTAATATGAATCAGAATTCCCATGAGAAATTTTACATAACAATAAATCGTGCATTTTTTATTTTCCCTCAATGTATTGCTTTTTATTTTCCCTCAATGTATTGCTTAAATTCTATAAGAAAAAAAAAATATATATATATATATATATATATATATATATATATACACAGGGGTTGGACAATGAAACTGAAACACCTGGTTTTTGGTGTAGGGCCTCCTTTTGCGGCCAATACAGCGTCAATTCGTCTTGGGAAT
>CAEFZY010070797.1:0-32619 GCA_903066815.1 Brachyrhaphis roseni
GCGTCTGTGGTGGATAGAGAAGTTAAAATGGAGTTGATAGTCGTTTTCTGTTAGATGTCCTGATTCTAAAGAGGTATGGCATGGGTATGTTGGCATTGTTTTTGGCTGAGTTATGTGCGGTCATAAAACAAAATTATGCAAATCGCCCGGGCTCGGGCGGGTGGAGGTTAAGTGGTTTTAAATTAAATTATCAAGCTACAGTATTTTATGCAGTGAATAAAAGATGTTGCAGTAAAGGTACTTGCTAATGAATCAGTATTCTTTTAAGTAAGTAATTATTATTATTATTATTATTTTTTTTGTGCATGTTTTTTCTTTTATTGGCTTATGTAGTTTTTACCCTTTTTATGGGGTGCACTGATTGCAGTTTTCTAGGAAGTCACAATCTTTAAAAAGCCTGACCTGCCCTTTCCTGTTTTGGAGGGTATTTTTTTCTTTTCCTGGAAAAGTTGCAAAATGCAGTCACTAATTTGGTAACAGTAGTCTTGCAAACCTTTGCAGAGGTGATAAGATTGGGTTCTCATGTGGCAAATCACCTCTCTCTCAAAATTACGGAAATCAAAATTTATCATTGCATCCCTGCTTTCTTGTGTCTTTTTACTGTAACTGATATCTTAAGATACATTTTATCTTTGGATATTTAGAGAAATAAGTACATCATGTTTTTTTCTATAGATACTTTTTGCTTTGTTTAGTTCAGTAGTTTTTTTTCTTCTGAACTCTGACCTGCTTTCTTGTCACTGTTTAATTAAAGCACACTTACATCCTGATGCTGCTAATAAACAGCTTAGTTTGATATAATGTTCTAGTTTACTAAAATACATTGCAACTAGGCCAAGAAGTTAAATTTTTTTAGTCTCACCTGATGAGAGCATTTTCTTGCATGTTTGTGGTGTCCAATATGAAAGCTTTCTTTCAGCAATGGCTTTCTTTTTGCTGCTCTTCCATTAAAAAGCCAGGCTTATGGTGTGGAGCTACTTCAGAGGTACCATGAGGCCAATTGATGCTTTTCTGATTAATGCTGTTCTTCCTCAAACTGTCACTTTAGGTGGCATATTTTTGTAGGTTTGCAGTTGTGCCATTTTAAGTTGATGGATTGTTCTATGAGATGGTTTGTTTAATAAGCCAAGTCTGCTTCAAACTTCTCAACTTTCTCCATGAGTTGTCTGCTGTGTTCCCTGGTGATTTTGATGCTGTTTTTTTTCCCAACTTCTGAGCTGGATTTATACTGACAGATCAAAGTATACACATGGTGCTTATTTTATTACTAGGTGACTTCTGAAGACGTTTGATTTTAGTGGATTTTATTCAGGGGTATCCAAGTAAAAAGGACTAAATATGAGGGCAAACCATACTTTTAAGATTTGTTTAAAAAAAAAAAGTTTAAAAGCCATTTATTCTAACACTCCACTATGGTTAAGTACTTTGTGCTCTTCGATCACATATAATACCACTGAAATAAATGAATATTTTTGATTTGAATGTATCAAAATGTCAAAAAGCTATGAACATGAGCAAGGTGCACTTTATGAGATTAACTTTTTGCTATTTCTGGGTTGGCATTTCCTGTTTGAGCAGTGTGTCTTGTTTTAGAAATGTGTTTTTCATATTTTTTCTCATCACATATCAGACATACTTCTTCTTCCATTGTCTCACTGCTGCATCCAGCTGAGTTGGATTTTTGTATGCGATTACTCAGAACATGACAAATTGAAATTCGAAGGGAGGGGGAAAAGCTGCTTTGGCATGTAGAATCAGCAAAAATACAATCAAGACAATCTGAGCTTAAATAAGTTGCTATGCAAGTCAAATGCATGAAAACGAACAAATCGGTGTTATGTGAGGTACGGCTCATTATAGTTACATCTGGAAATGAAGTCGGAGGGTTTTAGTGGGAAAGCGCATTATGTACGAACTTATGAGGGTGAGTTCGTTGGAAGACAAATCAGTCCCAGGAAAAGCATTTCATTTTCACACCTTGGACTTGAAACAGAAGGGTGTTAACAGCCATTTTGGCTTCCACCGGGCAATGATGTAAACCTGGCATCTGAACAACACCAGCCAGCAGTCATTTTCTCCACCAAGGTTTCTGAACATTGAGCCAGACATTTTATTTTTCTTTGTAGCTGAATACAATGGAGCTTTTTTTTTCTGGTTTACTTTGAAATACTTAGCTTGCGATCAAATTTAACAGGCACATTAATATTTCCTTCTATCCTCCAAACACATATAGCAAGTTGTCAAACCTGGACTGCAACTCGGTCAGTTCAGGCTAGCAAAATTGCATTGACATCCTGCTTTCAGATTAATGCAATTGTTGCAGAAAAATGCAATGGCATTGGTTAGTTTCCATATCTTCCAAAAAGTAGTGTATGATCCTTCAGATGAGTGACAGCATTACTGCCTTGAGGTCAGCAAGTGTCAGTTCTGCTGAGACAAAAAGGCTGATATAAATAATGTAACTGAGGCTGGCAGCTTTTCAAATGGACCACTGTAATGCAATAAAAATTTCCAGACTCATAAAAGGCACAGACATACACTCTGGCTGTTGTCAGCAGTATCACAACACAAAACATGTGTTGGCATCACTCTCTATGCCATCAGGTTGATGTTGAGTTATGTTGACTCAACGATGTCTGATGTAGCTTCCTTCTCTGGTAAATGAGTCCAGTTTAACTCCCATAGTGCACATTGGATTCTTGTGCAATATCACAGTTTAACAAAGAGGGATTGCAACATGAAAGTTTCCAAGCTCTTCTCGTGTAGTTGCTATTTGTTTCCATCATATTCCAACATGGTGTATGGCTCAGCTTGAGGACTTGCGTCACACCGATACCAGCAGTTAAGAACATGTGACATCAGTGCTGTGCAGTACAGGTGGTTTGTACACATTTCTTCCTTCTGCTGAAACTATTTTAAAACGGCTTTAGGGATTGTTTTGGAATTCTGTTGCTTCGGAGTGCCAGTTTCTGGTTTAGACGGCGGGACTGTAGCCTTTCAACTTGGTTGAAGCGCCTGTTTGAATGGTAATCCTACTGTATTAATACTAAACTTCAGGTTGTAAAATTAACTGTTGGATATGTATATACACTATGTTGTGACAACCCAGCGATCCATTTAAGATTCCTGAAATTCCACCAAGACAGGATTGTTTAGCAAGTTTAGACAGAACCTGGTGGTTTGAGGGACTCTTTCAACAAGAAAGTTTTGTTTGTACCCACAATCTTGTGGGTGCTGGTCAGTTCACCCTCTAGTCATTTTATACTTATACTATTTTAGTCATGGCTAGCTTGACTTTCTTGAGCATCTACCCTCTGTAATTTTGCATCAGCCATGAGGGCATTTTATACTTGCATCAACTAACACTCACCTTTTTGGAGTTTTGTGTGTACCCTGCATCAGTTTGTCTCCACATTGGGTGGGGGCTTGATACATACACTTTGAGTCTTTTATGTTGTTTTCTTATAGTTTAGTGGAGGGATAAATGTGAATATTTGATGCCAGTAAGTAATGCCAGTTATTTTAGTTTGATCAGCGGTCACAATCTGTCAAGTGACATTGAAGTTTATTATTTTCTGATCTTCAGAAAATCATATAAAGTTGTTTGTGAGAAAGTAGCATTTTTATTTCTATAATTTGGTCCATAATTCATTAAAATGTATAATTATTGAGATAAATAAACTCGCACACAGCAGTAAGGTACAAAATTGTTTTCGCTGATATGAAAAGGAAGTAGACTGGGATTAAAATTAAGAAACAAATTTACAACAAAACAAACTGATTCAGAGGACTTATCACTCTCACTGCTTTGTACATGTTTGATGTTGTAACCACATCTTTAATAGATCAGATTTCCAAAAAGCCTCAAGATTAGCTTTGTTTCCATTTAGAATAAAACAGCCTTTAAAATCACCAACAAACTTGTGGAAAATTACAAGTTGTGACTCCATGAGTCTCTTGGGGCATTCCCTAATGTAATAACCCAGACGGCATCCACTGCCTTGCTCAGCACAAGCATATTCATCCATCAAACCTTTCAACACAGTCTGCTGGTGAGCCTTTCGGTCCAGGGTGCACAGCATACACACAATTGCTGAAGATTTCTGTTGATGCAGATTTTGATGCTTTTTGAGTTCCAAGTTTTGTTTTTAAAATTCTGAATTGCATGTTCCAAAAAACTGATGGGTAATTTCATTTCATTGTCCTGCAAGTGTTCAATTATTAATAAAAAGAACAAAAATAGAAAATGGGTCAGATCTATGTGTCTTAGTTTAGCTCATGAAGGAATGCCAAGAACAAATTAATAAAAGAAACTTGTATTCTGATTGCAAATGGGTTAAAAAATGGTTCATTTGGTGACTATCATGACATCGCGTTGACTTGATAAAATTCTAGTGTTAATATTTGATTAGAAAAAAAAATTGCCTGACTTTTGTGAACATTTGACATTGAACTCTCTGGGCAATAAGTAGAGTTACACCAATCTATCAACCATAAATCCTCCCCCCCCCCCTTTTTTTCAGATCAAATACAAAAAAATCTGTATTTTTTCCATTAATTGATTGTACCAAAACTCAGCAACTCCAACTATTTTGCATCTACAACCAACAGCATGTACTTGGATACACTTTTCTAAGTTTATTAAAAATCAGAACTTTATTAACTGGAGCAGTACCTGCATTACTGCAGACAAAGCCCCCATCTGTTTGTTCATCTATCATCATACCATCATTCATGAGAAAGACAGAGATATTTTCAATCTTTACTTAAGACCGACAGACTGCCACCCCAAATGGGACAGACCACCATTTTCTGTTTCTTTACATGCTGGATTCAAACACATAAATAGTTTTTCTTTATTTTATGTATTAAAGTGCTTTAAGGCAATCATAATCTGTCAAAAACAGATTTTGGCTTGTCAATCCTACACACTAGTTATCTTTTAGCAGAAGTTAAGAAAAGACTACCGGTAAATACGGAATCACATTGGGCGATTAAAAATAAATGTGTCTGAATTTAAAATGCAGTCTGAACTTGTGCCGAGTTCAGTGCAAAGGGTGTCTGTAAAAGTTAATGTGTAAGCTTTGTTTACATACCTGCAAAGATCAGCTCGACATCAATGTGAAAACACAAATGAGGCTGCACATTTTTGTGTGTTTGGTTGGGTCAGTTGCACGTTTTCTTTTTTAAAAACCAAATAGGCAAATCGACAGTTAACGTAAAATGATAATACTGAACTCACTGCTGCAACTGGTAATGAGCTGCGCATTGACCTCATAAAGCTCTCTGAATCTAACTCTCTCTTTTTTTCCCCTCACAGAGTGGACATGTTTTCAACCTTGCCTGGCTAAAACTTCTGCAGTATACAAGTAACTTAAGCTGGAAGTGTGCACCATGATGGCGAACTTGCTGAAAGCTTTACCATCCCCTTTTGATGGCAGTTTGAAGCTTTGTCCTGCTACTTTAAAGGATGATTGAACTGTTTTTTCTGCATTCAGTAAGTGCATCTTTTCAGAAGAACAACACAACTTGCCACTAAAGCCTTCCCTATACAAAGACTTGGATTGTAACTTTTTTTCCCCCCTTTGTACGTTTACTTTGGATTTGACCCTTTTTCTGTTGTTTAAGATTATTAAAGCTGCAGAGAGGGTAAACAGAACTTGTGAGCTGCTGACATTGACTAGAATCCTATGTGTAGTTGGGGAGCTGCAGCAGCTTGTGGAATAACCTAACCTTGGACTATTGGGCCCAATCGGGATCTGATCCCAGCTACAACCTGCCTTATCCTCTATCTAATTAACTATCCCACTGGTCTGAAAGCAGACTCCACTAACCAATGGCATGGGCCAAGTTCTTCAGGAAGCAGGGGGGCAATCTGGGGAAATCCTACCAGCCAGGGAGCATGATGTCTCTGGCCCCAACCAAGGGACTGCTAAACGAGCCCGGCCAGAACAGCTGCTTCCTCAACAGTGCTGTGCAGGTAGGTGAAACATTCGTTGGTACAAAGGAGTATTAGGCAAAAATGTGACTTGTCTGAGAAGTCTGAGCTTTTGGCTTTGGCTGTACTTCAATCAGTTTGACTGTTGGGGCTTATTCAGTTATCAGGAAAGATTAAGAGCTTTATAATAATTTCAAACTTCCAAAATCTAGATTCCCATCTACGCTTGTTTACATGGTAAGTTTAAACTAAAAAAAAATAAAAAATATATAATTGCTAAATCCAAGACTAGTGAGTTTAAGTTAACAAGTTTTATTGTACAGGAAGGAAAAATAAATGGCAAGTAGAGGTTTACAGGACCTTAAACATCCAGAGAGGACGCAAAAAAGTTAGAAAAATTAATAAATACAAATAAAATTTAATGACTCAAATTTAATAATCTCCAGGTCTGCATTATTAACAAATAAAAACTGACTATAGATGAAAATTTGACATATATAATTTTACCCATATATTTGACATATATTTTTCCCTTGCATAAAAATAAAAAATCTGAATATCAGATTTTCTAAAATTTTTTATTTATATTTTGATGAAGGTCTTCATGTGGGAAAAAAAAGACCAACATTGAGTGACAGCAGCCTCTTTTTTTTTTGTTGCAAATGCCATTTTGAAGGGGAGACAAAAACAGTCGCAGAAAACTCAGATTCGTGAGATCAGCCAAATGAGGCACATTGCCTGTAATGCTGTTTTGCCATGTCGGTCAAACATAAAATGGCTGTCATTTTAAAAAAAAAACGAACAAAAAACTACTTTTGACATGCAAAGTCATGCACAAATAGAATACACCAAATAGAACCTCTGATACATGTAATTTTTAAGCCCATAATTATTCCTACCCCTGGTAGATTTACTTCTGACTGGAAGAAGATCTGGTTAATATAGACTTCAAATTGTGTCTTGTGGTATTTATTATGTAACAACATAACTGATAATAAAAAAGTATTTAAAATGTATTTCTGTCTGTTTTGGGGAATAGGTTGTTTGGCTGAAGCTGCATGTCCCCGGCTACTTTAGTTACTTTATTATCACAAAACAATGCACAATAACTGCATTTATTAATCTTTTTAAAAAGTAAGGACATATTCTGCTGCTCTTATGAAAATAATAATTTGAAAAATAGTAACACTAACAACCTTAGTTTTTAGTAACAGACTTCCTGGTTGAATTAAAGTATCTTTAAATCTGCTAGATATCATAATTTTTGTTTTGTCTATGGGTTGTCTGTAAGCACTGAAGTTTTAATGTGGGTTGAGATTTTGATTTTAAGCTGAACAAATATTCTGATTAGTAGATTTTATAGGTTCTGGGCTTAATTTTATCATTTACAGTTGAAAATGTAAAA
This sequence comes from Brachyrhaphis roseni, assembly GCA_903066815.1. NCBI lineage: Eukaryota > Metazoa > Chordata > Actinopteri > Cyprinodontiformes > Poeciliidae > Brachyrhaphis > Brachyrhaphis roseni. Next base: position 7,344 of record CAEFZY010070797.1, read on the forward strand.
TGCATAAACTGATCAAACTTTAATCAGATTTTATAAAATATTGCTTGTGATATGTTAAACATTTTTAAATGTAGATGCAGTGTAATTTTCTTATTTAATTTTATCTTATTTTATTTTTTTGCACGGTTTTTGACATTAGGAAAGCATTTGACGGAGTCCTGCTAGAAAACTCCGAGAGAAATCTGGACTGAATAAGAGAAAACCGCAACCCAATCTAGGATTCACTAGGATTGTGAAAACTGTGTATTTGAAAAATGCTATAATCTTATCTAATTTTTGTCACCCAGAGCAAGTTGGAACAAGCTGGAAACAGGAAGACCATTGTAGTAATGTAGACTAGAAGCCAACAAATTGCAGAATTGAACAGAAACTTTCTATTAAGAATGAACTAAAGAGAGGGAGAAGAAAATCTTAAAAATAGACCTCAAGTGGCAAAAATTACTGTTAGTTTCACTGATTCTAACCAAAACTGACCCAGAAAACCCTCTCACCAGAATAGTGGTGTGTGTGTGTATATATATATATAAGGAACCAAGAATCTGACAGAACTGGAAACCATCAGAAAGACAAATGGTTAAAAACCAAGAATCTGAAGACTTGGTGGTTAGGAATGCATAAACAAGCCGTGAAACTCGCAAAAGGAGGACTTCCTAAAAACTGGCCCCTCTGGTCACCTTTCTTTTAGCCCTTAAGTTATTTCGAACCTGGAAAATAGTCAAATAAAATACACTGTTAAAATAAATTATGGAAAAAATGTGAAATTCTGCCCTAAATATCACATAGCTGAATGTTTATCCAAATTTTTGTAGGCTTATTTATTTTATTGGTGTCACGGTACAACATGTTCCACCCTCTGACTGTCTTTATTGTAGTGACTTCAGGGGTTTAGTCACCGTCTAAATCTGTCTGAGCTTCCCAGCAGTTTATGAATGTTCTCTACAGTTGCTTTTGACCACTGGAGCCCTGGCTGGTGAGATGATTCATTGCAGCAGTCATGAGTTAGGTCAGTCTCAAAGAAGACCATGACTCAGAGGCTAAGACAACCCATGAGCTGGTTGGAGATGATCATCGCTTTTGGCTGTATTTCTCTACATGAGATACGATTCTGAGACCTTGGAGACATCATTTTGAATGTCATGCATATAACAAAATATACCCAAGGGTGTTTGGCTCTCTTACATAATAAGATTATTCACACTCAACAAAAACAAAACTTCTGCTCCTGGTCGTTAGAATTTTGTTTGTATTTCTGAGTGTGTTTGCATGATTAGATTGTAGGAAATCCTCTGACTATGAGATTGGAGATTAACCTGCTTCTCTGTTTCCTTTTTGTAGGTCCTGTGGCATCTGGACATCTTCAGACGCAGCTTGAGACAGCTGCCGGGGCATTTCTGTCTGGGAGACTCATGCATTTTTTGTGCACTAAAGGTAAGGCATTTTTAGCAACTTCCTAAATAAGCGTAAGCGCCAAAATATCCATGAAGCTTTTTTTTTTTTTTTTGCCATTATGGATGCATTATACACCTGGTCACAGAAATTATTATTGTACATTACCTTGCAAAAGTATTCATACACCTTCATTAACATGCAATACAAACATCAACATGTTTTATTTGGATTTTATGAAGTGGACGAACACAAAGTAGAAAACATGATTTTCAGTTAAATATTAGCCCTCTTACTTAAAACCATCTTTAAATTCAATCAATTCTGACCAGTTTCTCTGTGTTTATACAATAATAGCTTTCCAACAGCACGATGCTGCCAGCCCCATGTTTCAACATAGGGATGACATGGAAACATCTGAAAAGTGTTATTTTCTGCTTTGTGTTTTTCACATTGAATTTTTTATTTTACTTTAAAGTGACTATTAACACAAATTTAGCAGTATGAATCCAGATACATGAATGCCTGCAAACACAATGTGGCACTGTCTATGTGTGAGCCTCTCCTCTCCTCCTTCGTCAGGGCCTTTTCTCCCAGTTCCAGCAGAGTCGGGAGCGCGCCTTGCCTTCTGACAACCTGCGTCACGCCTTGGCAGAGACCTTTAAGGACGAGCAACGCTTCCAGCTGGGCTTTATGGATGATGCCGCAGAGTGCTTTGTAAGTGTTTGTGCGTTAGGCTGCCACGCAGTTAGGGCAACTCTCTGCAACAAACTGTTGGGGGAGGTCACTGAAAGAGCTTCTGTCCCCCCTACCCCCTCCCCTCTCAACTTCTTCCACAATAGGACTAAATATCATCATGACAGGTTATATAAGCATTTTGGCTGTGTTCAGACCACTGCTTATTATTTTTGATATAAAGGTTTTCTTTAGTCTGTTTGTATTAGTTTATGTTATTTACAGTGTTAATCGTTTGAAACTCATCAGAGTTTTGTATAAACCTCATCAGAATGGATTAAAGGGAGACTTTCAAACAGTACAACATGAATTTCTTGTGGACTATAAGTGCCTGGAAGGGGCACTGAACCACACATTAGTTTGAATATGCAAAATACTCATTAAATGTGACATTATGTAGGAATTTTAAGAAATCGCAAACAATAGAAATTTGCAGTATTTGACACCATAATTGACCAAAATGTAATAGTACTCATTACATGACAATCAATTTAATGGATATTGATCCATTCCTTTTTGCTTTTTGATAATTTTTTCACGTGCTAACTTATTTTTAGGTTTAGTAATTTAAATATTTAATTACTTGTTTATTACTTACTGACTTATTTACTTCTATCATGTTTATTTTTCATGGTTTTACCTATTATTTGCACATGTACTTATATAAAGGCCTATATATGTACCTTCTATCTAGTTAATTAATTCACTTTATTATTTACTTACTTATTTATGTACTTAGGTTTTAGTGATGTAGTTATCTACTTACTTCCCTTTCAGTTTTCTGCTTTTGGCTTGTTTTTATTCTAAGAGCCCTAAGCAGACATAAGGATGTCATATCCGTGTTTTCTGGACATCTTGTCCCCCAATGGGCAGCACAAAAGAGTAAAGTGTAGACATCACTTTTTAAGTGGCAGCCACCATAGGGGTCAAAAATGTTCTAAACCAAAATGTGTCAGAATGTAAAGTTACTCTCCTGATGCATATTTGCAAGCTGCAAGAAAATCTATCTTTTCTACTATAGACCTTTTCTGGGCCTTTGAGAATATCTCAGTAACTGGCTGGTTCTACTTGTGAGCGGGGTTCATTTGTACCTGTCTCCTTCTGTATTCTCACAAGCTCCCTAGCTTTTGTTCCTGGATTGAATTGCAATTTTCTCACCATATTAGCCTTGGGCGGTGTGACTACTGCATTGTTTCCTTGTTTTTTTTTACTTGCATTCTATTGTACTCCAGATGAACAAGTTACTTTCAGGCATTTTAAAGTTGTTTCCAAGGATAGTAGGATGTGTGCACATGTTGTTTTGGTTTTACTTGTTTCTCATATGTTTGTTTTTCTATTACTGTGTTATCGCATCAAGAGGCACATTGTGAACTAGTGTCACGTTTAAAAACTGAAGTTGAGCCTATACTGTGTAGCGTAATATCTTGCAAGCCTTGTAATATTTCTTGCACTTTATAGGGCTTGGTAAAAATACAAAGAATCTGAAGTGCAGCTGCTTGTTTATACCATGATGTTACAGACGTTATTGAAATAACTGCAATTGAGTTTGTTGTTTTATATCTGAGGCATTTCCTTGTCTTTCTTAGGAAAACATACTGGAGAGGATCCACCTGCATATTGTGCCTGAGGAGACAGATGCCTGCACCTCCAACTCTTGTATCACGCATCAGAAGTTTGCTATGTCACTTTATGAGCAGGTCAGTAGGTTTCTTTAAGGTATTTATCAATGTTTTGAGTTTAACTGCATTTTCTTACTTAGCATCAATTTACAACAAATGCCATCTTAATGCACAGCAAAAAGATAAAATTTATATACAGTGATATATTTTCAAATCCATATAGTGCAATCATACAGATTCAGATTGAATTATATACAGAACTTTACAGTGTAATAATATTTTATTTTACAGTGTCAAATAGTAAAATGTTGTCCATGTAAGGAAGCCCTGTTAGTTTCATTAGGTTGTTGACTTCATAGCAATCCCTGATTCTAAGCAAGAAGAAACTGAATCTTTTAAAGAGATGACACTTTCAGCAGAACCAGGCCTAAACCTACTTTGGGGTAAGAGGAAGGAAAACGGACACAGAAATGAAAGGGAGAGGCACCGGCCTGTCATGATCAGCACAAGTATGATGTCAGTAGTGAGTAGGACTGTGAAGACTTTGTCCAAGATCACTTTAACGGCCACTGCATACATACATTTTTAATTTTTCACTATGATAAATTAAGTTTTGCATTAAGTTGGATATGTCTTAGAGTTGATGAAATGTTTTAAAGAGCAAATGGACTCTAAAACCATAAACAGAGGATAGCTTTGTGCTTTACACTTTGGATTAGTGTTTGGAGTAATGTGAAAATTTCAATAGTTGGACAGAGTTGACTCATTTATACCAAGGTAATCCTCCTGGTTTTTGTAAGACAAAATAAACCAATCTGATTATTACATATCAAGTCTTAAAAGAAAAAAATACTTGAGAGATATAGATTTTATGTTCAATGTACAACATTTAATTGCATTTTATTTAAGTAGAGATTTCTATGATTTACATGGTTTGAGTTTTGTGGAGTGTCTCACTGAGGTGGATAATGATGCAGATGGTGTTTAAACTACAAATCTGCCATTTATGGTCTGAACCGTGGATTGTCACTGGACTAATAAGTTAGACTATATTTAGAGAAAGGAGAATTGCTCCTTCTGAGATTAAGTGTTGGTGTCTCTGTGGATCAGATCAGGTTTTCCCAGAAATGCTGAGTGAAAACATTCTGCTTAACAGCTCATCAAATGATGCAGGGTACCAGAGAAAACTATGGAGTCCAATATTGTATTGTCAACTGTAAACACTCACAAATATTCAATATTTTATTATTTAGGTCACTGTCAATCAATTCTACTATGTATGATTGTATCTGTTTGGCCTTCAGGGTTGATCTGTGGACGGTCTGAACCTTCTTTTAGACAACGTTAGGATTTAGAGTCCTGCACACATACACTTGCACAGTGCTACATGAGTCAGTGCTTGAGACAATGGGAATCCAATCCATCATGTTTTCACACTGGGTCGCCCCTTGTGGATTACAGAGGGTGTTTTATTGTCAGGCTGCACGATGCTGCTGCTGCAGCAGTACCGGATGTGCCACAGATGCTGTACACATAAATTCCAGCTACGCACAACATGCACACCAGCTTGCTCTGTAGCACTGATGCCCATCACTGACTCTGTTACTGTCCTAAACAAGCATTCTCTCTTCATCTAGCTGATAACACATGTTTGATTTGACTCCCTTAACTTTTTGACCCCAAAGCAGCAAATAATACTGAAACTTAATCACACATTTGGCCATCTGTATACATCTTTAATGTTTTTTTTTTATTTTTATTTCCTGCCTATAATAAAATGGTCCTTGGCAGAAGTTATATAAGCTTTCTTTTATTGCCTTTTTGCTCACTGACCTTCTCCTCTTCAGTCCGTGTGCCGTAGCTGTGGGGCGTCGTCAGACCCTCTGCCGTTTACAGAGCTGGTACATTATATTTCCACCACAGCACTCTGGTAAGGGACAGAATATTTAAAGCCCCTTTTTCCTATTAAAAGGAGGTAATAAGAGACCTACAGTGAATAGGATGTCTTCTGCTACATCCTATTCACTATAGGTCATATTATGTCTAGTGTTTTTCTATCATGATTTGATAGAAAAAAAATCTTGCGCTGACATTTTCTGCTTTCTTAGTCAACAGACGCATCAGCGTCGTGATGAGTCATTTGGGGAACTGTTACAAGCAGCAAGTACAATTGGGGACCTTAGAAATTGTCCAGTAAGTGTTTTTTTTATTCATTTGGTTTTACAGATTGGTCATTTTGTTGGAGGCTTTTTGTAATCAGTTAAAATGTGATATATATAACTGCGATATATATTTTTTATTGTATTCTAAATTGAGGTGCACCTACATATTGAACTACTTGATATTGCTCACAGTTTCTGAAATATTTTATACCTGTGGTTTTAATGAGACTGAAATTGTTGTTTTGCTTTTTCTTTCTTTCAGAGCAACTGTGGTCAGAAGATCCGGATCAGACAGGTCCTGATGAACTGCCCGGAAATAGTTACCATCGGCTTTGTGTGGGACTCTGAACAATCGGATCTCACAGAGGAAGTCATCCGCTCACTGGGGCCTCATCTCAGCCTCTCTGCGGTGAGTCGCCTTTAAGCTGTTGTTTACTTGTAATTTAGTTTCCAGCAAAATTAAAATAGCTCTGTGGGGTCCACCAAAACATCAGGCTTGATTAAAAGTACGAAGAGTATACTGTCTTCCATTTACGCAATTACTACGCCTTCCGACAGCTCTAGGGTCAGTTTATTGTAGCGCAATTGGACATTTGTTGGAAATAAAGTGGGGAATTACTTCTGTGGAATTCTGTGCAGCTGCATAAGCAGTTGACGCCCAATGCCCGGCGATCAAACAGTTTGTCAGAAAGGCCCTCCTCTCATCTTTGTGTGAGAGAATGCCTGTGAAGTGAACATGAAGGTTCAACGTGTTTTACTGAAAGAAAGAAAACGCTCTGAAGCTTGTTTATAGATAAACATTCAATCAGGAATAGGCCCAAATGTGGCCATGTGTTTCCTGGTGTCTCCTGTTGGACATTAATATTGAACTACAAGCTGCAATATGACATAATTTACAAACTAGTCCTCAGTGGCTCTATTAACATCAACTCTCTGTGTGGTTGAACTTTACAAGCAAAAATCAATCAACGGAGTTCAGATCAGGACACAGTCCACACATTACATACCAGTTTTCATACTGATTTCTTAACAGCTCCCTCTTGAGTTGTTAAAAAGCCAAACCATCAGAAGAATTTGTTAGACCCGCCCTCACATTAATCCACCACAAAAGTTTTTATTCATTTGGAACAGTCCATGTGACTTTATTGGGTTTTAAAGCGAGTCCTACGCCTTCTTGATTTGCTTTGAAAGCTCTCCTTTTTTTTTTTAAGTTTAAGACAGGAAACAGAAAGCGTACTGTTCAGGAAACATGTTCGAGAGAAACTATTCACCAACACTGTCCTTGTAATGTTTGTGCAACAAATGGAGACAAGAACCCTTGTTTTAGCAAGAAATGTAGGGAAGATTGGATCATAGATGTGAAGGTCTGCTATTGGCCTATTAAAGCTAGGAAGGAACAACAGTTTTAGCTTTATTTTCTGCTTACTCCTGCATCAATCACCTGGGTATAAATATTGTATTTGTGTGTATGTTTGCGACTGCAGCTCTTCTACAGGGTGACTGACGAGCATGCCAAAAAGGGAGAACTGCTGCTTGTGGGGATGATCTGCTACTCCAGCCACCACTACTGTGCCTTCGCCTTCCACACCAAATCCTCCAAATGGGTTTTCTTTGATGATGCAACAGTGAAAGAGGTGAGGAGGACACTCGCTGGTCTATTAGACACAGAGGTTACTTACAGAAGATTATATATCTAGGGTTGTTAGACCTTAGATATATAGAAAGATTTCAGTAAAGCCCATTCAATGAAGACAATAGAAAGACAGAACAAGGAAGAGGGGATGCCTGTTGTATGATAGTAAACTTTTCCAATATTTACAACATTTTATTAATAAGTTCTTGTCCAAATGTTCCTGTATGCGGTTTCTTAAGTCATCACTACACCTGAGTCTGGAGCCTATGTCCCCTACTGTCATTCATTTAAAGAAAACTCACTTAAAAGAGTGGCACAAATCTATGCAAAACTTTATGTACAAAATAAGCATATTTAAAATTAATACAATCCTCAAATCTCATTAAATTGAGTTCTTTAAAATGGTGCAATTGATTACAGTTACCCAGCTTCAATTATGGTCTTATACGTTTAAGGTTTTGAAAATTAAACTGAGCAGTTTTGGTGACTTCTTAAGATTTTTAAAAGGTAGAACAGAGTCCATAATATCACACAGATACTCAAAATTACTAATAATATCAAGATTTTCAGCCCTTAAAAAGACACTGAGATGAAAGGAAACTTGCAGATTTATAAAGCCATTTCTGAACTTGATTAAAAGCTGTTACTAGACTTGATTGTGCTTCATGAACATTGTCTGCTTGTATAAAATTACTATGTTGCTTGCTTACATTTAACACGAACATCTATGCAGGTATCTGGTAAAATCATTAATAAAAAGATTCAGCAAGGTCATTCCAAGAAAGAAGCCTTGTGTGACAGTGCAATCTAACAAATTATCAGAAGATTTATTTTTAAGCTCTAAATAAACCATAACCAAGAAATTCAAGCAAGCCACAATATGCAATTTAAGCACTATTAAATTACATATTGCGGCTTGCTTAAATTTCCACTGGAAATGAAACCGTGGAGTGCTGGTTCTTAGTAAGGACAAGGATCCTTCGCATTAAAAAGGGATAATTATAGAAAGATATTATATTTTTTGTGATTATTGCAAGGTTAAGATAGCACCTTTAGGCACGGTTTAAATCATTAGTGCCTAATGAGTTGTTGAGCATTGGCCTGGTTTAAAAGCAGAACAGAGAAGCTCCTCAATTCTTTTATTACTGCATTTAGAGTATTAAAGTTTGTATTGAGGCCTTTAGTGGATGTCTTCAATTATGTTAGAGAAAAAGTCACACAGAATACTAAATTATTTATATATATTACAAGGAAATTCAGTTTTTTTTTCCCCCACCAGATTTTTTCTCTTTTCATCCATTTTTATGATACGAATGTGTGAACAAGCCCATTGTCTTACATTCTGCTCACTATTTTCTCGGGGACGGTGGCACACTGGCCGCCTGGCTCTGCATCAATCCATCAGTAGCTTGCGCTGCGTGTGCAAACCCTCCTGAGCGAGATGGAGGAGCTGCTGCGCTTCAGCTCTTGCCAAGTACCTAAATCGCACCTCGCCAGCATTCCTAGGAGTCCTCAAACAATTATCTGTGACACTGCCGCCTCGCCATGTTTTTTTTTTTTTTCTTTTTCTTTTTCCCCCGAGCTTCATAAAGTAGCTTTTTTCTAAAAATTAGGAACACAGTAAGCATTTTGGAGCTTAAATGAACCGAGGAGTTTTTATTGTTTCCTTATATTGGCCAGTATAACTGGTGGAATGTTTGCAAAGGGAAACTGGTTATTCAGAAATTATTCAGCTGTGGAAATTGTGGTGATTTTAAGTTTCACTTTGACAGATAATTACTAAACTAGTTTACAAAAAACTGCAGGAATTTAAAAATTCACCGAAATGTTTTTAACAGGATTTACCCCCCAAATTCTCAAGTTTTTCATCTGAAACTTAAAATTTGACAACTAACAGGGAAGTTGACTGGACCTCAATATGTACTTGACTGGGACCTAAAATGTGAGCAAATTGGTTTGATCAAAGTAACTTGTGTTGTTTTATTATTTCACTTGACACACATTTGCATTTCCAAATTAAGGAACATATAAAGAATAATTGATTAGTTGCTACACATATTCTTTTTATCTAATGTATTTTTTTCTCTTTTATGAAACACTAATAATTTAGTTTTAAATTTTTAGAATTTTATTCTCAATGATTTTAAAATGGCACTAAATCTATTTTTCCTTCATTTGAAGAAATGCCTTTTTAAGTGTGAAGATTCAACAGAAAGATATCGGAAGAGTTTCAATTTCAAGCCAATTTCTTGTTCTCCAAGTGGAGTAAATGCATATTTCTTGGCAAACTCTGTGAAAAATCCTTTAAATGATCATTTAACCTAAATAATTACAATATTTTATTCTATAATCAATCAACCTTACCTTTGTACCCTTTTGCCATACTCAGTTTGGTGTTTTTGCCTAGTATTGTCTCAGTGGATCATATTTATTTAGACTTTAAATCCTTTGCCAATATTTTTTTTCTTTTTTCTATTGCAGATTGGTTCTCGGTGGAAAGATGTGGTCACCAAATGTATTAAAGGTCACTTCCAGCCTCTCCTTCTCTTTTACTCCAACCCTGATGGGAGTGCCATCCACACAGAAGATGCCTCAAGGCTCAACAGCAGCCACTCGCACACCCACAAGACCAACGTCAACGGAGATGCGGCAGGTATAACTTGCTTCCCAGTGTTGTTGTTTTTTTTTCTCTTTCCTGATTTTATCTATGTTTTTCCATAAAAACACCAATCTTTATTGGGGGGGGATTCCTTGTAAAGATGTCAGCAGGAACCATTATGTTGATATGGTGTGTACTTTTTGTTGTAATTACCATTGTCTGGATTTGGTTTCTGTTCTAGGATCGCTTTACTAGTTTCTTTGTACTGATTACACCTTGTAAATCCATTTGGCTGTTTTTTTTTTTTAACCAGCATTTGATTTTATTTTCTTTAGATTTAGTTGAACAAGTAAATAGAGCAGGGAAAAATATTAATACTTCAAGACTTTTCTTCCCTAAATAGTTACATCTATCTAACCATTTTCTCCATTGTCTATCACTTTGTCCATTACTTCTCTCTCTGACCATACAATTTTCCATTCTCAGTCTATTCTTCAATCTGCCTTTCCATCAAATCCCATTTTTATGCCTATTGTTCATCCATATATCCATTTGTACATTCTCCATCAATCTTTTCATAATTAATTGTCTGTAGCTCTGTCTAGCCTTTTGTTTATTGTCCGTCAGTCTTTCCATCCATCTGTCCATTATCTTTCTACTTCTATTAATTTTCCATTGTCTACCCATTCATTCTCTGTATGTCCATCTAGTTTCTGATTGTCTGTATATCCACTTCTCAGTAGTCACTCAGTCAATCTGTCCATCTGTTCCATTCTTCACTGTCCCTCCATCCCATTTTAGGCATTCATTTTTCCATTATCTATTGATCCATCTATTTTTTGTCTGTTCGTATGTCCATTGTCTGTCCATTGATTTTCACTGTCCTTCTTTTCACCAATCTATTTGTCTAATGTCCTGCGGTCATTCTGTTTATTCATCCCAGTTTTGGCCCATTGTCAATCCATTCGCTATCTATCTGTCCTTTTGGTCATCACTTTCTTCAGCTGTCCATTAATCCTTTTAATTTTTTGCCTATTGTTGGTCAGTCCATTTTTCCATCCATTGGTCACTTGTCCTCTATCAATTTTTCCTTCTTCAATCCATTTGTCTCTCTGGTTATTGTCCATCTGTCCAGCCGTCTGTTAATCTGTCCATCCATTCTTCCTGCTACAGTCTTGTTGTTCTGGTTCCATGAGTAAAACCAACTCCTTTACAAACATAGTAAATACATAGAAAACTTTGGTGTTAAATATTTACAGACCTACTTAGATCTCTGGGAATTTGAATCTTGAAAAGTCTGAAAATCAGACCTGAAAGTGTGTCACTTTTTAAAATCATATTGGTTACATTTGTAGCCAGGCGGTAGTGATGGAAACATATCATCTGCTGGGATTATTTATCCCTGGATTTGTGCATTTTGGGAGGGTTTTTTTTTTTTCATCCCCTTTAAAGATCCTCCTCCAACTCTCTGTGCTGGCTGTGCCCCAGCTCCAATCTGTGGCAGCTGCTCAGTGTCCATCAGAGCTGTCAGAACAGCCGGAAAAACTGCATGATGATGACTGATGATACTGTCATTTCAATTCTCATTCAATGCTCAAGGTTGAAGTCTCTATTTTTACTCCTGAACAAAGTAGCGCTGTGAGAAAGTTGAGCTTGACAATGTGTTTTCTTTCCTGCAGGTGTTGAGTCTCCAATTCCAGCACCCAAGAAGATTGAATTGACCAAAGAGAATCTGAAAGCTGTGCTAGACCACGAGCCTCACATAAAGAAAACCACTTCGACTCTCAGCAGGGGCAGCGAACAAACCAGCGGTGGACGGGGACAAGGTAAAGGAATGAAGTAATTTATAATACTCAAAGTGCAGGTTGAATAATGAGAACAAAGAATTAAATAGCAGAGGACAAGGAAATAAATTCACTAACATTTTGAAATCTTTTAAGGGAAAACTACAAGTGTGAACTAGATGAGTCACACTGTTTAGTTTTCGTCCTTTTTCAGCTCATTAAAAGCCTGCCTCGCTGATAAATATTTTTGTCCTCAGATTCTGGCAGCAAGCAGAGATCTGGCATGGCAACCAGGGGTAGTGATAATTAAGCGTCTTTGCTGTAAAACTAAATCTGACCATGTTTGGAACGCAGAAGGGATTGGGGACTTGTGTAGGGGAGAAAGGTCACAAAGCCCCGTCATTTCTGCACACATGTAGAGTAATATTATTATCATAAAGTGTAAAAGAAGAAAAGAAAATGCAGGCAGAAGAGCAACAACGAGCAAATTCAAATAGTTGAGGTCAAGAAAAAGCGAATTGTTGGAATTTAGAAAAAAACTGGAAGTACGAATTATATTGTTCGATTTCTGTCCCTTTTTAGCCTTTTAACATTTCTCTTACCACTTTTTGTCTTCAGTTTCTGGCAACAAGTAGAAATTTGGCATTTCAGTCACTGGAAGGGAGGATTAAATATCTTTGTAAATCATCTCATTTATCGCTGTAAAATTAAATGTTGTTTTGTTATTGTTATTGATTATTGTACTAATATTTTTACAAATTTTTCATTATTATTGTTATTATTATTATTATTATATAAATGTGTAAAGATTTTAAAACCATACAAGACAGACATTACAACAGAAATTATGAAATTGATTTTTTACTATTTTAAAATTTTTGCACATGCATCACACTATTTCTGAGGATGAGGACTTGAGAACAAAACAACCATGTAGTGAAGAATTAAGGAAATAAAATGTAGTATGTAGAAAGACACTGAAAGTGTAAAACAGCCATAAATGGTTACAATAGAAATAGAAAATAAATGCAAAATGCAGTATTTGTGATGAGACCTAAAATAATGTCAGGAACAAAACAAATAAGTAGAAATTTCCAAAGCTGTTAGTTATTAAGTAATAAATATGTAATATTAGTTAAACAATATGGAAATAAAAACATCTAATTAATTAATGTAAACAAACAATGAAATTAAGGTACAGAAGGGACAAAAACAAAAAGATCACAACCAGTTGTGTCCTGTGCACAGTGGTGTCTGGGCCACTTTATGCCTTCAGGCTGCTGGAGATTTGAAAGCATAAAGGTGACAAGCAGGAGGAAGTAGTGATCGCAGATCCTACCAAATAATGTGATACTGAAGGATTTCAGCACTGTTGGATTCTTCCACCAGATCCTGCTCAGGGATTTCCTGGTGTTTTTCTTATCTTCATTTTCAGAGTGCAAACAATAAATCATGCTCAAGAAAGTAAAATATGTTGGATACTTAATTTTTGTGCTGCTTCTTTTGTTGCTGATTTTTATTTATTTTTTATTTTTAGTGAAACGTGAGACCAGCGATCCTAAAGGACGGCTCAGGGATTTGTCCAGAGAAGTTGCCCAGAGAGCAATAGATCTGAGAGGAATGCATCCAGTCAGGAGAGATGCTGACAGAGGTGGTCGGCGAAGGCAGGAGCATCGCCACAGAGGTGGGTTTTTACTTGTATGTGGATCTATTAGGACTGGGCATGCGAAACATGAGGCGTAGTGGAACAGAAAGCTGTCCCTTTTCCCTCTTCGAGCCCTTACGTAACTTTTCGTTTTGGAGCAATGTGTCAGAAAGGGGATTAAAGCTGCTGACGTCTGTTTGAGCCAGCGTTGATCCTCCTTGCTCTCAAACTCCCTTTTTTTTCTTTCTCATGTTTACATCAACACTGACAACTTTTACTAAAAACAGAAAACGGCTGAAATCCACAGACGGAAAAATACCCTTAGATTTGATGTATTATTAACTTATATTTTAGCCCTAATTTTTCTAATGTAATTCACAACTTGGGTTTGTGTGTTTCTATCAGTGCCTGACTGATTTGATTCGTCTCTCTTAATGAAGTGTTTTTGTGTGTGTGGAAGGGGGGGATTATGGAGCACAGTTTGCAGCATGCATCTACTGCTACATATCATTTGCTATGGCGTCAGTTAGCGACAAGTTATTCATGTGATAAACGGCTGAGCTGAAGGTGACACTGTAGTTTCCACAAGTAAAGATACACAGATTAAAAGAAGCCTGTTTCTGATCACCATTTGGCCAAGGTTTTGGCCTGCTGATATAGATTTTAGATGATTCCTTTATATTTTTGAGTATAAATAAGTAACAAAACTTAAATTAATTTTTTCCCCCTACTTTCTTGATTACAAAATGTTTATTTTAAAATGAACTTCAGAAAAACAGCTCCTGGATTATTGGAAACTTACTAAAACTGTAAAATGTTCCAGGTTTTGCAACCGAGTCATTTGTGCAGTTAAAAACAGTCGTACCATGTGTCATTTACTGCTATACGAGACATTTTCTTTTCTTTTGTTTTAACACCTGCAAAGGCAGAAGTTCTCCATATCACAAGATTCATTTAAAATGCATAAACCGACAGTAAAGATATGGTTTGGACTCCAAAAACATTAACTTCATTTTCTCATCTTGGTCCCTTCAACATGATAAAACAGAACAGCCTTCCTGTTATCTGCAGAAGTGTCTCTTGCTGTTTAAGAGGGAGTCTGAATTTCATTTATTATTACTGACTCCACTTTTCTCATAAATAACTAAATAAATAGTTGAGTTTTCTTTTTTGTTTCAACAACTTCCAAATCAAAGAGTTATGTTTCCAGAGTGACTTGTTAATTTGTAGCTGTAGTTCGTTCACGGATCTGGACAAAAGCAGTCCACGTGTTTAAAATCATCCTTATCTCTGCATACTGCTAATAACTTTGAGCCGGCGGCAGAAACTCTTCAACACTTTGTATGTATGTAGAGGGCCAAGTTTGAAGTGATTTAGCTCTGGCACACTGTCAGCAAAATGAAGTGATTCAGTCTCCTGCAGGCCTATTTCCAAGGACTGCCAGTTATATAAAATACTAAATTCAATTTTTGAGCACTAAAACACAAAGTTGGAGTAGATTGATTTTTCTCAGCCACTTAGACAGTTATGCCAATGCGACACTGCTGTCAGCATTAGAAAGAAAAATGCTTAACAATATGTGGGACTTGTCATTTGAACTTGCATAGTCACAAAATGCAGAGCTACCGTTAAAACTTGTGTTTAAAAGTAACTGTTATTGTATTTTAGACACCACAACACACTAAAACAAGCATACATTTATGCAGAAAAGTATCACTGGATTGACATTTCTAAATGAACTGACTGCCCCCCTCTGTGCATACTCTGCAGAAGAAAATTGACTTCATGTTGACTCAAATTTACACTTTCTTTTCATCTGCAAACATAACTAACACCAATTGTTTTATCCTCCTCCTCCTCTGCCTTTGTCTTTGTGCTCTGTCGCCTGTGGTCTTTGTTGCAGCTTTTTCATATTGGTGTTTAAAACTCTGTGTAGGTCCAGTTTCAGCTGGGGCGAGGTCATTTACAGTTTCTTGATTTTAACATTTTGTCATGTAACATGCACAAACTTTTATGGATTTTATTGGAATCTTTTGTGATTGAAGTTTTATTTTTGCGAACAAGAGAAGTGTGTCAGATATGTAAATTTAGTCTTTCTGTTTTCTTTTGAGAACTAGTTTCTCTGCAATAACAGCTGCAAGTTTTTAGGGTCTCTACTCGCATTTTGACATCTAGAGACCTGGTTACATCGCTCAAGTTTATTAAATGTTAGAAGAAGAGCTTCATCTTTTTATACACTGAATCCAGCTTTAATGTCTATGCTAAATGATGAAGAGAAGCATCCCTACAGCATAATGCTACTGCCACCATGTTTCACAGAGGTTAATTTCACAAATTTTAAAGCTTACCAATACCTTTGCAAGACACTGCACCGTACTTTCTTCTACACATTAACTGTTGCAAAGGAAGACTTTATTTTCAATGGCATGTTTGTTTGTCTTAATTTACCTGGCATATCTGTTTCAAAGTTTTGGTGAAGTTCATTTTATATAATCATACAATGTAATAATTAAAGTGCTCTCTCTTGAAATCTTATTTACCTCAGATCCAGCTCATGACAGGACCTACTCCCGCTCCGCCTCCCCTCCAGAGAACGGCTTCAAGCAGTACCTGGAGACTCGGCTGTACAAAAGCCAAGGGAAGGGACCCATCAGGACAGAGCGAGTGCCGCACCTTGGCGGCCGCTCCTCACATGATCCACCTCGCTCTTCTCACGACCCTCCGCACTCTTCTGATCCACCACGCTCACCTCGGCCCTCTCATGACCCGCCACGGTCACCGCGCTCCTCTCACGACCCGCCTCGCTCCTCTCATGACCCGCCTCGCTCCTCTCACGACCCGCCTCGCTCCTCTCACGACCCGCCGCGCTCCTCTCACGACCCGTCGCGCTCCCACACCAAGCTTCAAGTGCCGCCCAGCACTGCCACTTTGAAGAGCGGGCATCAGAGCCGGAGACCGGAGCACCTCATCAACGGATACGACACGGACAGCAGCCAAGATTCCCGGGACCGAAACGGGAGGAGCAACAACCCCTCCAGCAGAGCGTGGAGGCCCATGAGGGAGGCACTAAATGTAGACAGCGTTTTGAGCAGCATTGACGATGGGAACGCAGGGATAGAGGAGCGTCGGCTCCCCAGCCCACGGAAAACAACAAGCAGTCACTCGCCGTTGCGTGACCATGAGCGGGACAGAGACCTCACGTGGGGGGCATTGGAAGAACGCAAACCGAAGAGCCTGATGACCATCTACGAAGACGAACAGAAGAACGAAACCGGGGGCAGCCGGAGCTCGCTGGATTCAGACAGCCGGGATGGACACAACGACACGGACAGGTCAAAGGGCTCGGCTAACCTTAAATTGTACAACGACAACTGGAAGATCCAGAGAACTGAATCTGGATATGAGAGCAGTGACAGGCTGAGCAACGGTTCAGCAAACTTGGACTCCCCCGTTGTTGACGGTCTTTCCTCCAAGGACCTCCGGCCCATACCAGAGCTGCATCTAATGAGGTAAGGTCAACTGTCAAGTGTAGTTTTTCTTTTTTGTAGCCCCAAAACTGACTTCATGTATGACATACTTCATCCCTGGCACAACACAAAGAACAACTCTAATAGTGAGACCTATTTAAGATAAAATGCACAAAGGGCACATTCACACACCTTGTTATGGTGGGCTGACATCCGATTGATTATGACACAGGTCCTATTTGAAGATGATGATCCCGGTTAACTGGCAGGTCCTGGTCCATTCCTGCTCCAACACATCTTTATGTATATAACTTTGAACCATAGAGCTGTAATGTAAACATGTCAGAGTTGTTCACCCTGCCAGCTTGACAGATGTTGCTTTTTCAGCAGATCATTCTGTGAAGATGCGTCATGGTTATTTTGGAGTTAATTTGCTTTTTTGTCCTCTCCTTGCATCTCATTTTATTTTAGTGGTTGGTAAAAATCCAATCTTTTAGAACATTTTGCAGCTTCCAGACATACATGAATAATGTATGTCTTCTGTATTTTAGGGATCACTTTCCTACAAGAGGAGATGATGATTTGAGGCCTGATGTGTTGTACTCTGAGTTTATTACTGGTAAGTGACTTTCCTTTTGTAAATAACAGTTCAAAACTATAACTGGTGTATTGTTGTATTGTTTCCCTTTATTATAATTATACATCTTATTTTTTATGTTAATTTCTCTGTAGTATTACTTTGACAGAGTGCACATAGTGAACATTATCTAAGTTTGTTTTTCAGGTAGTCCAGAGACGCATCATTCTGAACTTTGAATATTAAAATGAAACCATACTATTACAATCTTTGTAAATTATAAGAATTGATCAGTCTTTGAAAGAAAAAAAAGAAAAAAAGCAACTAAAAAACAACTGATTAGTTGAATTAGGTAGACCATAGGATGTTGGAGACAGTTTGCAAAGAAAGTGTTTTCTTCTGGAGTGGCAAAAAGATTATCCCTTCACCTACAGTGAAGTGACTTCCCAGTGATTGTTGGCTTTTCTTGACAACAAATTGCAAAAAAGGTCGAGCCCTGTACAATCTTTTACAGAAGACAAACATTACTCTGGTTGTTATATAAATAAATGTGTAAATGAAGGAATGATGATGTTGAAGGCTGAAGTATCTCTCTTTCAGCCTGGCTTTGGCTTGACATTGAAGAAAAGCTCTTGCCTATGTTGGAAGAATCTGCAGCGTTAAGATAGCAGAGAGCACTTTTCTTGATTTATTGTTCCATCAGTAATGTTAAGGTCACAGCCTGAGATTTGGCTCCTCATGGGCTGGATTTAACCCCTTTACAACCAGAGTCAGCTTTAGTATGTGCAACATGCAGCTTAATGTGTACTTGTAGTTTTATTTTAATTTGCTACTTGCAGTGAAAAATGTCTTCCTCTGGCTGGTAGCACCATCATTATGTAGATGTATTTGGTAAAGCTGCTGTGAAAATAAGTTTGGAAACAATCATAGCTGGTAAATAAAGAAACCTAATAAACTGTGAGCTTAGTATAAATTATGCTGTGGGGATGTTTTTATTTTATCTTTCACTTTGGGTACAGAGGAATTAGACTGGTTTATCTCTGGGATGCATTTTCTACATACAGCTGTACACAGCATATTTCTCAAAAGAAAAATCAGATTAACTAAATCCTTAAAAAAAACTCACTCATTAAATTTCACAACAGGACTGCTTTGACTTAACCCTGGCAATCAGTGAACTTGTAAAAGACTTCCCAGCTGTGCCCTACCAAGCAGAAAATATCAGGAGCTTACCTGCCAAGAGTTAGAACATGACTTCAACAGAGTAAAGTTTCTGTTGAATCCATGTTGCTGTTGAATCCACACTTGTTTTACTTTATATATTATGTAATTTATATTTGTTAAAAATGGTTTTACAACTACTACAGTAAGTTGAACAGTCCTAGAAAAACAGATTCAGTGGGATTTGTGAGGAGCAAAGTGGCGGATACCAGTCAGTTGAGCTTAATTAAGGCACTTGATTAACAGATAAAAGTTAATTTTTTTCTGGGGAGTTATAATACAAAGTTTGGTTGTCAATTGGACAACAATCCCAAACACAGCAGCAAATCTGCAACAGAATGGCTGAAAAACAGAAACATCAAAAGATTGTGAACATTGAAAGTTCACACTTCAAATTGAGATGCTGTGATGGGACCTTCAGAGAGCTGTGCAGACATGAATCTCTAAAAACCATGTTTAATTAAAGCAGCATTAGAAAGAAGAGTGCTCCATGATGACTCATAAATTTATACAAAAACAATTTATAATGATTGCTGAAAAAATTAGTGGTGCTAAAGTTTTGAAAATATTTGGCATATTTACTTTCCCTAAAGTCATTTTTCAGAATAAATTCTAAATCACTAATTTACTTGGCTGTTTAACTCTCAGTTTAATAAAGTTTGACATCCTGTTGAAGTTTTGGAAATTGACAATCAAGTAGTTAGACTTTAATACGCATGCTCATATTTTGAACTGTTTATGCAGCAATTCCGAGAGACCTCACCTTGGGGTCGCTCTCGTTTCTTTCTGAATTATTTTATTTCGAAGAAGAAACATACAAGAATGAAATAAACCTCAGACAGACAACAATATTTGAA
The DNA here is from genome assembly GCA_903066815.1 of Brachyrhaphis roseni. Lineage (NCBI taxonomy): Eukaryota > Metazoa > Chordata > Actinopteri > Cyprinodontiformes > Poeciliidae > Brachyrhaphis > Brachyrhaphis roseni. Next base: position 27,029 of record CAEFZY010070797.1, read on the forward strand.
GGGATCTGAATTGAAGTTGTTATTTAGCATTAGCTTCCTCTAAATAATGTGTTTGTGTAATTCTTCATAAACCGATGTTTATGATTAGTGCTTTATGGTTAGCGCAACTTACTTTTTAGTTAGTGGTGCCCAGTGTTGTTCAGACCTATGTTTGGTAAAACTAAAGATAAGATGCTCCTGAAGGTCATCTAACTCAAATATACTCACGCAGGCCCCCTACAGTCTCTAGAGAATTACTGCAGTATCATCATTCTTTTTTCTTTTCTTTTTTTTTCCAAAGAATGCCTTACTGCATTTAAGAAGATTCGTTTAGATTTTTCACAAAGTCCTAAAATATTAACCGCTCAGGCTAAACCTGACCTAAAATCCAATTGATGAGGGTCCTCTAAGCTATTTTAAGAACCAGCTGGGATATTTACACCCTACTGCCTGCAAATTGAAATGACAAGCCGCAGTAAATGCGTCCAGAGTCAATTTGGCTGCAGTTCAGCAACGGGGGCAGCATTTTTCAGAGTCACACCAGGACATTCTAGAAGTCCATTAAAGTCTGAAATCCCCTCTAGTAGCACATTCATATGGGAGGGCAGCTGTCAGTTTACATTTTTACCACACATATCAATTCTTGTGACGGATATAACTATAGGCCTGCATAGATACTTTGTAGACTTTCAGGTTTCTTTTTTACTTTTTGGGGATTTTTTGATATGAAAAGTAACATTTAAATAGACTTAAAAACTGTACTTTAGGACTTCGTGATTGGATTTCTCCCTTTTTATCTTCAAAAGGTCCATCTTTATCAAACAGAGGTAGCTTTACTTTGTTCCTTTTCAAATCTTATTTAGCAACTTGGCATGATCCTTTCCAGCTATAATAGGAATGTTGGGAAGGGAGGAATTTATGGCACACCACTTACTGCAGCTTTAGATCCTAATTGCTCCAGAAGCACAGCTTAATCCAGGGGTGGGCAACTCCATGCCTTGAGGGCAGGTCTCCTGCAACTTTTAGATGTATCTCTCCTTCAACACACCTGAGTCAAATAATGAGGTCATTAGCAGGACTCTGGAGAACTTGACTGCACTTAGGAGGAGATTCAGCTATTGGATTCAAGTGTGTTGGACCAGGGAGCTATCTAAGAGTTGCAGGACACCGGCCCTCTAGGACCAGGATTGCCCACCCCTGGCTTAATCCATGCAATCGGAGCGCATAGAGGGTTTCCCAGCAGGACATTCAGAGTACATCTGTTTTTCTGGCATCTGCTGCTCTAGTTGTAATACCAAAGTGGAAAAAGTTTTTGGTTTTTTTCACGTAAAGAAAAAAACAAACTAATAAAACTGGCTAATGTTAGAGTTAAAGACGTTTGTTGTAAATAAGCTTTGGTTTTAACAGCCCTGTGCGGTTTTTCCAGAGTTGTTTTCTCCTGAAAGCATTTCACTAGAAAAGGTGGATGTGATCATGAAGACACAGGGATTTCCCAAAGGGAACACACTTACACTCTCATCCCTCTTTGTTATTTTTGAGAATCGTATTGTAGCAGTGGATTGCCAACTCTCCAGATCAGGGGCATCAAATTGTAAAATGCCCACATGGACTTAGTGGCTTAAAAATGCAATAGTGTTGTGGAGGGGATCTAAAGTCTGGCAGTCTGACCCCAGCGTAATTGCATGCCAGCACAAAGGATTTAGCCACTAATGCTTTGGAGAGAGAGTGAGAGTGGGGGAGGAGAGAGAGGAGGGAAAGAGGGGGTTATGCTGACACATCACAGATGGTCCTCACTCACTCCTGCTTGTCTTGTTAGTCAGCTGTTGTCTGTCTCCAGTCCATTAAATCACACCCACCATGCTAACCTGGCTCGACTCGAGCACCACCAGCACCCCCTCCCCACCAATCCATAGACTTGTTTCTAAATTAGTTTTTTTTTCTCGGAAAGTTGAAGGAAGTTCACCTTTTCAGCCTCTCCATATTAACCTGCAGCAACCATGAAATTCGATGTATTTTATGTGATAGACGTGTTCAAAGTAGCAAATAGTCGTAAAGTGAAAGGAGACCTATCCATCCTTTTTAACTTTTTTTTTTTTTACGTTGCCATAAATTTACAGAAAAAAATCAACAGACACACTTTAAAAACCTGACAGGACTTGATGTTTCACAAATTCTTCTTCATTCTATCAACACCCATGTGCCTACATGGAAACCATGTGTTGTCAGTTGAAGCCACTGATGTAACATCATGGTGGCTGCTTCGTTTCTGGGCAGGCAGTGGGGGGGAGATACTTTCTAACAGCAGGGACAGGGAGGCTGCTGAGGGTTAATGGGGAAGATGAATGGAGTTACATGATTATTTAGGGAAACAACTCCAAATATCCAGAGAGAGCAATAGTGATCCGAGCATATTTATGAGGTAGAGTGGTCAACTCAAAGTCCAGACCGAAATCCAGTTTAGAATCTCTGGCAAGACTTTAAAACTGATAACAGAATTTATTAATTTTTTTTTACTTTATGTTTTCTGGTATATTTAAAGATATATATTTGCTGTTCTGTTAATTGCCCATTCGGGACTTGAATAAGTCAGAGTTTTTATTTTTTTGTCCAAATGTTTTTTAAGCTATTTGGGGGAAAAAAATTGGGCAAAAATGTCAGTTTCTACATGAACGAAGACACATACCTCAAAAAGACTTACAGCTGTAATTGTAGTTATGGGTGGTTGCTACAATGTGTTTCCTCATTGGGGCTGAATACTAATACAATTTTAAAGTTTTTGGTTGTAATGCAACAAAATGGTAAAGATTCCACAGGTAAAAATACTTGCAAAGCTCCATGCCTCTCATTATAGCACATGCTTGACCCTGTAAATACACTTTTTCTCCTTTATTTGTGTCTCTTAGTTTCTGTTTGAGTTCATTCTGGGTCAGTTCTGCTTTTAGGACCTGTTTGCCTGGGCTGACTGGGCCTGCACATTAACTCACATTCCCTCCTTTGAAGGGCCATGTACTTTGGCTGCATCAGACAGTTAGAGTGGTACACAGGGGGCCTGAGGGCGCTCTGCCAGACCAGCTGGTTTGATACTTCCTCTCCCGGCACCAGGCAGAGCGGGCCTCACCATGACCTCTGTTGGATAACATGTCTTTGCTGACAGGCCGAAAGAAATTTATGTACAAACAGAAAACAGTCACACATTACTTGTTTTTTTTCTGTTCAGAACAAGGAAGAAAATCCCCTGATCTACAAAATGTCAACATCCTCACTGGTCGACCCATTGAAAGGTAGCAAACATTTCTTGAAGTTCTATAGTGTGGAAAACATGTTTTTGACAAATTCAAGACCAATACTAGGGTTTTTATTTTTTGTACTTTTAACAGAAAAAGAGCCTTCCGATATACTCCTGGAATCCTAGAAAAGGACAATGGCCTGGATAGTGAGCAAGAGGAAAATCCGGACGGCAGCCCTGCGAGCCCCGTCCCTCCTTACTCTCTGAAGACCAGCAGTTCTGAGTGGAACAGCTCGGATGACCTCACCGGACCCCTCTCTGAGCAAGACGAGTCTGGCCACACAAACTCTCTGAACAGCTATCATCCACCACTAACTCCCAAACCCATCCTGTATGGCATCTACCCCCGCAACCAGCCCAAACACAGTCTGTCTGTTGTCCGGCGATGGATCGAGACGCCAGTTGAGCACAGACTTTCCTCTGACGCCAGTTCTAAGTCGGGGTCTTCAGACCAGGAAAGGAACGACCTGTCAGCCAGTGAGAGCGAGGACATATTGCCCAGTCCAAAACCCAGAATGGATGACGGTGCAGACTCCCTATCCTCCTCCCTCACAGACATGGTCCTCCCAACCACTTTCTTTTCTGTGGACAGCTGCATGACAGATACTTATCGGGCCAAATACCACAAGAAACCAGGCTTGTATAGGAGAGCAGAGGACCACACCTCATCGGGGGATAGCGACGCAGAAGGAAGGGGTCACAATACAACAGAATCAGGTACAGAGCGTAGGAGACTGCAACTCCAGTCCTCGAGTACAACTTCTGTATGCATCCCTGCTTCAACACAACTGAACAAAATAAGTGATTAATGACCAGGCTTTTGCTGAACTTCCTTAAATGCCAAAGAAGTAATTCAGCTTTTTCAGGTGTGTTGCAGCAAAGATTCAACCAGAATTTGCAGCAGAGTTGCACTTGAAAATTGAAATTACTCTTTAAAACTTTATTTTGCTGTTTAAAAATCACCAAACGAGTCGGCCATGCCTAGAACCGATGTTAGATTTCATAAATGAGGCCACCATTTTGAACCACAATAGATGTGCTTTGTTTGCACCTTTGCAGTCCTTGTAGACTTTGGCCGACTAGTCGAAGCTGGCTAAGTCTGACATAGGCTGACCTTTGCAGACTCGTCATTACATTGTTTGGTTGCTTAGAAGTTAAATTCAAACACTCTTCCTCCCACAATCCATTTAGAAATCATAAAGATGGCCGGAGAATACCTATGTCCTCCATTGAAATGGTTTTGAATTGTTTCTGTGGATTTAATTCTCTACAGGGAACAGGGAAACTGTTCTAATGTTTAATTTTTAGATTTTTATCTGAAATTGGTTACATAAATAAAATGTACTAGTTGAGGGTAGTCCTAGTAGAGACATTACACATTCAACTATTTGAACAATTTCTTTTAATTTTTTCTTTTTGCAGGCTTCTCTACAACTAAGACTACTGCAAAGTGGAACCCAGTTACTCCCAAATTCCTGGATGAGCACGGTTTCCTATGATCGAACAATGAACTTGAATGTTCCTGCAACCGGACGCTGAATGGACTGACTGTTACACCAACTCTTTCTGTGGAACGTTTGGTTCCTCTCAGTGTGCTTGATGTAGCAAAACAGAATGCCAAAAAGTTTGGAGAAAGGAAGGCGATTGTCTTTATTTTGTGAATTTGCACAATAGAGCGCTAGAAGGGTACAAAACGTCCTGAGAACTATGCTGTATGTCATAGAGGATTAGACCGGTGAAGAATGTGTCAGATTAAGTCACTTTAACAAACAAGAGATTAGAAAGCAAGATGTATCATGTTTCTCATTGTTTCGTCTAGATTTTATGGAAGCTATTATTTAACTACTCCCATTGTAGCGTTCATGAGGCGGTTGCCCCAGATTTCCCTTTTTCTGATGTTCAGAGAGGTTCTCGTTTCTGTTTGAGAGATATTTGCATGGTCGTTTTAGGGGAACATAAAAAAAGCCACTATTTTTCAGACGTCTGTGTCCTTAAGTAACTCAACCATCTTGGAGGAGAGGCTTTTGGTTTGAAAAGATCTTTCACTAATGCCAGTGAAGGTGAAAACAAAGTAGGAGGCGACTTGTGATTATGATAAATAGAATATTTGATTGACACGTGTACAGCACATCCTTCTATCTTGCTTATTTTTAAATGTGTATTAACCTTTATTCTGTTTTGTATTTGTTTTCCATTGTTCTTTAACACTCACTCTGTTTATGTGCATGGGCAGTTTAACAGTCAAGGCTTAATTCTTTTTAAGGGAGTTTAAGAATAAAGTGTTGCAACAGTCTTTCCTTTCTGTTTATATATATATATATATATA
>CAEFZY010070808.1:0-14976 GCA_903066815.1 Brachyrhaphis roseni
TTGGACTGTTTCCCTGTGTTCTGCCATCATTAAATCCATCATTTACTGCTACCTGGGTCTCAAAGCGTCTGCCTCACCACCTCACCACACACCTATTCCTGACACTAACTGCATGTGATCAGGTTTCTGTCTGTCTATTGAAATGAGGAATTATCAAAGTCTCATTTCCAAAACCAATAATCAGCTGCAAAGTCTTTCAAAATTATTTCAGGTCCTAAAACATCTTTAGATTAGAAGCTGATCAAACTCCAACTTGATTCCCAAACCTCAGAACCCCGGACATACACACACACACACACATCCACACACACCCACACACACACCCCCACACACACCCCCACACACACACACACACGGTGCGCATCAAGAGGAACGCCTCCTCCCCTCCAAAACATTTTTCTAAAGCTGTTATTTTCCTGAGTTACTGACTGAAACCTGCAGGGACCCGAGGAGGAGGAGGAGGGGCGGAGGGGCAGAAGGGGAGGTGCGGGGTAAATAACGGGGTACCTGAGCTGGTGACGCGGGCGGAGGGCAGTCCGCAGAGAGAGAGGAGGCGGGCCGGAGAGGAGGAGAGGTCTTGGCTCTTGTCTTGCGGAGGAGCTTTGGTTCAGTATCTGAGGCGGCGCGGCGCTTCCGGAACCTCCGTAGCTTGTAAGTTTCTTCTGTTTCTGCTGCTTAATGTTTCATTTGTTTAGTCTTTTATTAGAGGAGCGTTAAAGTTAAAGTTCAGGTTTGCAGGGTTCAGGTTTTCAGAGGAAGTAAGAAGAACTGAAATAATAAAGGCGCAGATTTAATCAGTGTGAAACAGATCAATTAGTTTAGATGTTAAAAAATGCCAAACATTTCATCTGATCCATCGTGGCCGCTCTCCGTGGTGCTGAAGGACTTTCTCCACAGTCTCTGTGTCTTTAACGGGCTCAGATCAGACTAACTGACCAGCCTCTCACCTCTCCACAGACACATCCAGAGAACCTGCGGAACAAACGCAGGTTCCTCCAGAGGACATCGGCTCAGTTCGGCTCTTTACGCAGAGACTTTCCAGAAAGAAACTTTTCATAATTCAACGTTTTCCTGAAACAGCCCGCGTGTTGGATCCCCAAAGAGTCAGAAAATGTCTAGTGAGGGAACCATCAGCCACTCAGGGTCCGCGGGTGTGAGCTTGGCACAGACGAGAGAAGCCGAGGTGAAGCAAAGCGCCAGAGGCTCCACTCGGTAAGAGGTGGACATCCAGAGAGCCAGTAGAGCGGAGGTCAGCGAGCCGACGATGGGGATGAAGCACCTCCTGCTGCTGTTCATCTCCCTGGACCCGCTCAATGTCCTGTGCGCCGCCGCCACCGCCAGCAAGAGGAGCAAGAGCCCGCCGAGGAGGAACCCGAAGGCGAAGGAGGTGACCGCCAACAGCACCGCGCTGCCCGCCGCCGCCGCCCCGCGGAAAGTCACCCAGCTCCAGGCTCCGTCCGCGGGTTCCCACGACACCTGCTGGGGTTACTACGACGTGAGCGGCCAGTACGACAAGGAGTTCTCCTGCAACAACACCGACCACCGCTTCTGCTGCGGCAGCTGCTTCCTGCGCTTCTGCTGCGCGGACCGCGGCAAGCGGCTGGAGCAGAAGTCTTGCAACAACTACAACACCCCGGAGTGGGTCAAGGTCCCGTCCCCCACCCCGACCCCCGCAGGGGACATCTACGACCCGGAGCTGGACCAGACCAACACCACGGTCTACATCACCTGCGGGGTCATCGCGCTCATCATCGCCATTGGGATTTTTGCTAAAGTTGCTTATGATAAAGCCACGAAGCCGCCGCAGGAGATGAACGTTCACAGGTAAGGTGATCCGGTTCATATCCATGAACTAACCTCAGCATCCTGACTTACTGAATGTTTCATTAAAGCACAGAGAACCTCATTAAAATCTGAAAAGTGTGGCGTGCATGTGCATTCAATTCAAATCTGAAACAATTAAACGTGATTTTGTTTTAATATAGTCTGGACTTTGACTAGGCCATTGATGAATAGGTTTGCACTGAGGCTGTTTAGGGTTGTTGTCCTGCTGGGAGTTGAACCAGCAGCCTGGTTTAAGTCTCAATCCACTCGTTTTCTAGCTGCATTAGTTTCCCATCATGCATTGCAGTGAACCGGTTCTCCTCTGCAGAGAAGATTCTGTTGGTTGTTGGATCGGATGTTTGTTGTGTTATGTGTCTGGTAGAGAGCAGGTTACTGCAGGAACCGGCTGCTTGTCTGGATTTTATTTAGGTGCACAGGAATAGAGGGGGTGGCTGTAAATGGATGGCACTCTTTTTATTGTATCATCTGGTAATTTGATCACTTGAGAACTGGACCTTCAGCAGCTGCTCTTCGTTTCTTTAAAACCCTTTAACTCTGAAGGTTCTGAAGGTTCTGAAGGTTCTGAAGGTTCTGAAGGTTCTGAAGGTTCTGACGGCTCCGTGGGTTTTTCCTGAGTGAGAAACAAGGAGCCGTTGTGAGTCCCAGATGGGAGGAGTCTGTCAGCAGCAGCTGAATCCACAGCGAGCGGCGCCGAGCCGAGCCGAGCCCAGCCAGACTTCTCCTCCAGGTTTCATCCTGAACCGGACCCGCAGGTTTAATCATGTTCCACCTGCAGACCGGGCCAGAACCACAGCGTGGGTCATTTCAGGAATAAATTCATATTCACAAAGCGTTTGAACAGCTGCTGCCGACTGACACACGTCTGTTCTGAATATGGAAAAATAAATTCATGTTTGTCACAAAAGCCTGAAAAATGTTGACAGAAATCTGGCGGAGAAAATACTTTATTGTTGTTGTTATTATTATTCACTACATATTGTTATTAAGAGTTCACTGTAATATTAATGATCATATTTTTACTGATAATATTTAACATGTTAAATTATTATCCAGTTTTTATTACTGTGACCTTTAAACTTTTTCAGCTTCTTTCTACTGAAAGTTTTGCTCTTTCAGCATCAGATGACAGTTCATTTATTTTATTTTTTTAGAATATTTTTATTAGTTTTGTGTTTTCACAAGCAGAGAAAATAGAAAACTGTCCACTGTGCTGCCTGTCACCTTCCATCAGTATGTGATAAGGAAGAGAAACTAAAGGACGTTGTCACATTCACGTTAGATCATGACTTCAATGGTCGGCAAACATTTACAGACATATTTTTAAAATCCTGGCATCAACACAATCATATTTAGCCTGATGATCGAAGAAAGAAGAAGAAAGATGCATAGAAATACAAAAGGAGCTTCTTTAGGTAAAACCTGGTGAGATCTTCCACTTTATAGGAAGATCTGTGCAACTCTTTGCACAGGAGACAACATATCGTTCATTTATTTTCTCATTTTTTTACTGAGACTGAAGCCATTTTCTAACAGTTTCTCTGTTTTGTGCTGATCATCTGACATTTTACTTTTATTTCTAATTATTTCAGCTTTGTTTCTTCCAGTTGATTTATTTCTCAGTTCACGCTGCATTTTCACAGGAATGACACAAGTTTCATTATTACCATGTTACTGATGTATTGATATGTTGGTTTTACTGTCGATAGCTAAAATATGAACCTGTTTCTGACAGTCTTCTTGGGTAAAAGCTGTAGCTGACAGAGTTGTGATTTTTGGAGCTTCACAAACCGTCAGACGTCAGCAGGACTTTACATGCTGAGGGAAGAATTCAGCTGCCTGATTCTTCTGTGTTGGTAGAAACCCGTCCTCTGGGTTTCCAGACGGTTCTGGTTCTGGTTCTGCTGCTGGACTGCGATGTGAGAATTGACTTTGTGTCCTTTGAAGCGTTTCTGTTGGTCTGGTAAAATGTTTCGAGTCGTTAGCTCAGTGAAACTCAGAGGCTAGCAGACATCATGGTTCACTGGGGGAATGAAACACCTGAACTGATTGTTCCTGAAAACCTGGATCTTCATCTAATCAAACTGAAACCATCAGCTGCAGTTAAAGTGTCAGTAAGGTTTCCACATGTTTACGTTTGTGATGGTTGGACAGGAAATGACATAAAAGTCTTCTTCCTGGTTGGCGTTCTAAAATAAACCGAACCTTATCACGTTTGGGTCGTTGAGTTTATTCTAGATGTCTCTGGGTTCCTGTTTTATTTTGGTAAGTCTGACCCTGTTTTCCTGTTGTTGTTGAGTTCTAAGTCTGGTTCTGTTCTTGTTCTGTCCTGGTTCTGTTCTGGTTCTGTCCTGGTTATGTCCTGGTTCTGTTCTGGTTCTGTTCTGGTTCTGTCCTGGTTCTGTTCTGGTTCTGTTCTGGTTCTGTCCTGGTTATGTTCTGGTTCTGTCCTGGTTCTGTTCTGGTTATGTCCTGGTTCTGTTCTGGTTCTGTTCTGGTTCTGTCCTGGTTCTGTTCTGGTTCTGTTCTGGTTCTGTCCTGGTTATGTTCTGGTTCTGTCCTGGTTCTGTTCTGGTTCTGTCTGGTTCTGTTCTGGTTCTGTTCTGGTTCTGTCCTGGTTCTGTCCTGGTTCTGTTCTGGTTCTGTTCTGGTTCTGTCCTGGTTCTGTTCTGGTTCTGTCTGGTTCTGTTCTGCTGGTTTCTGATCCTCCTCAGGATTTCATTTTATGATGTTTTGTTCACTTCTAGAATTTTGAACGTCAGACTTTTTGTTTTTAAAATAAAGATGACGCCTCTTCTTTATTTTATTTTATTTTATTTTATCTTATTTTATTTTATCTTATTTTATTTTATCTTTGTTCCAGCTGTGCTGCCTGCGTTTAGCCGTGTTTTTTTAAACAGCTTTGTGTTTGTGGAAACATGAAAATATTTTAAGTTTCTTTCTAAGTTTGAGCTGCAGCTCCTGGTTTCTGATGCTGCGTCTGAACAATCTTTGCATCTTCACTTCGGTTTTTAAAAATAGAAGAACAGGAAAATTTAAGCAGCAGGAATTTCCTGGAATCTTTCTGAATAATGTTCAGATAAAGGTCAAAGCAGAAACAAATCTGGGTTTGAGTTAAAGACGTTGTTGGACCATCGATGTGTGAATCTGCTACAGATCAGCTGAAAAAGGCAGAATCCCAGATTCCTGATGATCGCTGTTACCAAACGGATCATCAGAACCAAACTCAGTACCTTTATAAGATTCTATAATACCAAAGTAGTTTTGGTGGCTTTGAGCTCAAGGATGAGAAAAGACTAAGAACAGGATGACCTTTGACCCAGTGGCTAAAAGGCTAAACAATCCACACACTGGGCAGGGGGGGCTGAGTGATGCGTTCAGGAGCATTCGGGGAAACTGAGCTTCCAGTGAATTAGATGCAGACAGGTTGCCATGGAAACTGATACATGAATAGTCACAATATTGTCATTTCAGAAATCGCACAAATCTAATAAACTGGAAACTTTGTTCCAGTCAGAGAATTTCAACAAACTACAGATCAAAATAACTGGAGTTTAAAACGAGATCCGTTTTATTTATTTGTGCACTACTGTGGTTTTTCAAAAACAGATATGAAAATACAACCTAAATAGAAATAAATAAAAAAGGTTAAATGTATTATTTTAGACTAAAGCCGCAGATGTAATAAAAAATAATAATAATTTTGGTAAATATGTACAAAACCCCTAAATTAAATGTATTTTTTGTCACAAGAGCACAAAGTAAAAGCTTTTATTGCAGTATATTTATTCTCGGTATAAATATGTCATTAGTGCCCAACTATAATAATTCTAGAAAAATAATGTAATTATCCAACTATTTAATCCAAGTAATTAAAATATTAAAAAGAATCAGAGCTGATGAAGCTTCACTCTGTGAGCAAAGAAAAGTTTCTTCAAATGGTTGTTTGGGAGGAAAAAATACGTTTTTATTCCTACAAACGTGAATATGGAGTTTTCTGTCCTCTAACTGGAACTGAACTGAACTGGAACTGAACTGAACTGAACTGAACTGAACTGAACTGAACTGAACTGAACTGAACTGAACTGAACTGAACTGAACTGAACTGGAACTGGAACTGGAACTGGAACTGGAACTGGAACTGGAACTGGAACTGGAACTGAACTGAACTGAACTGAACTGAACTGAACTGAACTGGAAGTGAACTGGAACTGGAACTGGAACTGGAACTGGATCTGAACTGAACTGGAACTGGAACTGGAACTGAACTGAAACTGAACAGGAACTGAACAGGAACTGAACTGGATCTGAACTGAACTGGAACTGTGATGGTTTAGTTAAAAGCAGGAAACACTCCATTGGATCTGGTTCAAAACAAAACATGAATCTGTGGAAAAACCCCTTCAGTCTTTGGTCATGTTGGCTCACCATACATAAAAAATACCAAAACATTGTAAATAATAGAAATCCCATTCCTTAATGAGGTTTATTTATGTTTTAAAGGTCTTGCCATACTCTGTGTATTTCTGTTTATTATTGTTACTAAGGTGTTGCCATACATAAGTCGGTTCCTGTTTTCTGTATATTTGAATTTATTTCATTTTTTAGACTCTTTTAAGGATCTTTCTTTGTGTTAATTGCTCTCCTGCCTCAGTTTTGCTGTTTTCTCTGAGTCACAGCTGCTGCACCACCTTCCCTCTGATTAGCTCTCCTGTCGTCTTCCACTCCTGCTTCTGCCTTTTAGCTCCTCATTTTTAATTTTCCCTCTCTGGATTCTTCCTTCCATCGTCTATCCAAGCCGCTTGCTTCAAGTTTCCTTTTTATTAAACATTCACCTTCAGTCACACGCATCTTGACAGACACTGTCAGTGAAATGTTTTGTCTGAAACCTGAAACCTGGGTCAGAAACACCAGAAATCCTAAAACTCCAGATCGTTCAGATGGACGCAGATCGTCTCTCTGAAATGTTAGAGGAGGAAACTAAGAGCTGCTCTGGAGGTAGAAGGATTTAATTCTGTTAAACTTTGGGCTTTTTTCCTCAACGTTACAGTCAAATTAAAGGTTGGATTTGGTGTGTGTGCGTGTGTGTGTGGGGGGTGCAGTAAATATTAGTCATGTACTTCTTGCTTTTATTCATGAGCCATTAGCATCATCTGGCTCTGCGGTCCATTTTGTCTGAAGCTGACTGAATGATTTAAGAACAATCAGACGTTGTTGCGGCGGATCGGCCGCCTGCTGTTCTCAAAATGTCAGGGATTACTCAGCCAGAAGCGTCTTCATCCAACCGCTGATAACCGACTCTGGGATCTCCTCCGGGTTCAGGTTTGGGTTTAATGTCGGCTGTAGGAATGGAAACAGTTTTTCTTTGGAGTCTTTAAGCTGGAAGAACAACCACTGTCATGTTTTATCTGCTTTTATTGCTTCGTTTAGAAGAAACTTCAGAGTGGAGACGACCTTTCTGCTCCGTAACATCCCTTCTTCTTATGAAGTTACACATTTCCAGTTTTGGTAAAGATGCTGGATCACAGGATTAGTTTTTTATTTGGCTCCTAAAAAGTGAGTGTCTGTTAATTTGCAGCGCTCTGCTGAAGCCTTCAGGCTGTGTGAGAGGAATACTGAGCCTCTGTCTGTCTGTCCGGCCGGCCTTTGTTTGCTCTGTGACCTTCACCGAAAACGGCAGATAGTGAGCGAGGCTGCGACTCGAACAGGTCGTATTGATCACTTTCTGCAGAGCAAACTGAAACGCAATTTATGCCTGGCGGCGGCGAGGAGCCGGGCTTTTGTTCCCTAATTGCAGCAGAAAAATGGTGTGAAAAGAGAAGCCAGCCGTCGGCTGAAACAGATATTTCCACAGGAATACGAGTCACTTATCCAGAGTTTTCTCATTTCAATCACGTCTCATGAAACAACCAAACTAAACGCTTCGGCTTCATTCTGCGCTGATCCTCATGAAGCTGGAGATGATTGAGGGAAACAGTTAAAGATAAATCTTAATTTAAAATCTTTCAAATCTGCTGTTGGCGGCCAGGAGGAACGGGCCGGACGCCGGTATCATGCGGTAACCATGGTTACCAAGCCAGTTACTGCTCCATCATTCCAGAGAACGTTCTGAGTTAATTCAGCTGCTGTAGCACGAACCTGAACGCCTCACAGCGAACCTGAACGCCTCACACAAAACCTGAACGCCTCACACCGAACCTGAACGCCTCACACCGAACCTGAACGCCTCACACCGAACCTGAACGCCTCACACCGAACCTGAACGCCTCACACCGAACCTGAACGCCTCAAACTGAACCTGAACGCCTCACACCGAACCCGAAGCGCTTCATGCTGAGGATTCATGCTGACCCTTGACCTCCTCTCCTACCGCTGCGTCCTACAGTCAGCTGACCCAAACTGAGTCAGCAGGACAATGATCTGAAACACAACAGGAAGTCTGAATGAGAAATAAACAAGGTGTTTCAGTGGCCTAGTCAAAGTCCAGCCCTAAATCTGACTTTAACATGGAACAATCAATGAGGTGGAAAGAAGGAATGCTAATCTGTTAGCTGAAGCATCATTGGAAAGACATCTTTGTTTCTTCTTTTCCTCTGAGGATTTAACAAGTTTACGGAGAGGATCAGGTCTATCAGGAGGAAATGAACCGCTGGGATCGCTTCGTTTCAAACGCGGCTCCCAAGCAGCTCCACATGATGAAAACTTGTTTAGTGGCTTTTCCATCTTTCTGATTTGCGTCCGTTCTTTAGCGCGACGCGTGGCGACGCGGCAGTCAGCTGGGACCGAGGAAATCAGGTCGTCTCCGTCTGCAAAAAGGAAACGGCGAAAGTGAGCTCGTCCTGGAAGGGAAATGCTATTAATACTCCGAATATCTCCCAAAGTCACCAAGTTATGGAAAAGTGGACTGTGTGTTTGCATTAGGCTGACATTGACACAGTTAGGCTGCCCTTTTTATTTCCTTTAAGGAAACGCAGAGCCTGTCGGCGCGGCTTTGGGAATCTGGCCGTTACTTTTCTTCGTGTCAGCCTTCATGAAACGGAGAGTCATTTTCTGCAGCTTTTGTTCTGTTTTACTGAAAACCCAATTCCACTCAACCTGTGGTTGTCTTCAGGATTTCCTCTCAGACATTAAAACATTTCTGTGTTTTAACGAGTTCTTATGGTTTTATTTGCACATTTTGTTTGTCGCTGTGGTTTCTCAGTTTTCTGTTTTCTCTTTCTGAAAGTCTGGAGGCAGATTTCTGATATTGGCCTTTATTCTCTCTGTCCTTCTTTCTCCATTACATTTAAAATAAACACAAAGCAATTTATAATCATTTATATGTATTAGTCCTGTCATTCGATTAAAAATGTAATCACATTAAGCTCTGTGATTAATCACTAAGGTTTAGTTTGTGAGCTTGAAGTGTAAAAATACACATTTTTATAAAAGTTTAAGAAAATGTTTTATTGTCTCAAACCAAATATGTCAGTTTTCCAGGTTTACATTTTCAGTAAAATGTAAAAAGTCATTTTGTTTCAGACTTAATTTATAAATGTTAACTTTAAATAGGCTGTGCTTTGTGGAAGGATAATTCACTGCTGCAGTAACGAGGCTACATGCTAGCTGTGTTTTATCTTTTGTTTTTAAAGCAAAATTTGCTGCTATGTTGTCAAGTGGAGGATCTTAGCCAACGCTGTAATTCTCCTCCTGTGACAGTAAATCTGCTGGGCTTCATCTTGGCACTTAGAGTCATTTTAAATCCTGCTCTGCATGACAAGCAGAGAAAAAAGCAACGAAAAGAAAATGAAATGTGTGATTTCCTTTCAGAGCGCTGGCGGACATCCTGAGGCAACAAGGCCCGACTTCAGCTTCGCAGTTTGAGCATGAAAACATGGCGGCCATTGATGGTTCTCTCAAAGACGAGACGCCGGTCAGGAGCTCAAAGAACCACTACACACCGGTCCACACCAAGACGTCCAACCACGGTAGGAGACCAGCAGATTCATCATGTTCCTGTTGAGCTTTCAGACTTTCAGATGAGCTGGACGCAGAAATCCATGACAATCTGGTGCTGAAAACCTTTAGATGCTTTAATTTGCTGCATCTTTTCCTACTTTTATTGATTTGTTTCCCTCAGTCATTTTCATGGTAATAGATAAGAAATAAACGGTTCTTGGTTCTGCTTTAGTCCACTCAGCATCAGTTCTAGGCTGATTTTCCTCAGTTTATCTCGTTGGCTAACAGAATCTCTCAGTCTGGAGGGAATTCAGCCGTTTCTCCCGGTTTTTTTCGGATCGCGGCTCCTGGGATCAGTGGACTTCCTGACTGACCCAGTATGGCGACCCAGATTCATTATTCTCCTTATCAGCAGCAGCTTCAAACATTGACTTGATGAGATGATGCAATACAGACTGAGAGCTTTCTAATATGTTTCCACAGCAACATGAATTATTCACTGGTTAACCTGAACTAAACTGTTAAACTGGAATGAAAAAAATAATGATAGTCAAAAGCTGTTCAGGTATCCTGCTGCGTTTACAGCAGGTCTTGATTCTCAAATCACATATTTTATGTTTTAGCAGAAATCCTGAAACATCAGGAGGAAACAATAATATTGAAGCAGCATCTAAAAACATCAGCAGGAAATGAAAGTTTGGGTCCAGATGGAAAATAAGTGTCAGGCTTCAGGACGTGAAAACGTTCTGACAAAACATTTACCTCCCATGACTGATCAGCTGTTTCTGCTGTAGAATCAAATTTCTGTCACCAGAATAATTACAACTTATCATTCCATGCCAGTTTCTACTTCCTGTTTATCTGATGACATCACGCTTTGTGTATCCTGGTTGATGGAAACACGTTTTATTTATATTTTAAAAGTTCACTTAAAATCTACAAATAAACTTTTCAGCTGTACTTTTCAAATCTACTGTTTAATGTTCAAATGAAACATTTAAAGGCAGTGATGGTTTTATTTACTAAAGTAATAACAGCAACAGGTTTTGACTTCCTTTTGTCCGTTTTGTTCTTGCTGTTTTTGTCTTTTTAAACTTGTGCTCAAAAACAAATCAATTAAAAAATAACCTCTAAAACTCTCAGGTTTAATCTCCTTACATTATAAACGACCTTTAATAAACTGTCTTTTAACACAAGAAGGACAATTTTGAAACATTTTAAAGTAAAAGTCAAACAAAAATCAACTTGAATCCCATTTGTTGTTCTGCCTGATGCTGATGAAATCCTTCTTCTTCTGTGGTTTGGAGGGAACGTCCGCTAAAGCTCCCGGACTGAAGATCATCGTCAGTCTGTCCCTCATTTGGTCTTTGCTGTGAAATAAGATGACTGTTTTCCACATAGTGACTGGACTCCCCCCTGCTGGTCGTACTGGTTTCTGTGGTGCAACGCTGGGATCAACGAGGCGTTCTGACGTTTTGTCTCGTTTCTGGAAGCTGCTGCTGTTTTGGAAAACTAGCCAGCCGTTTCCTTGGATTCGTTCCCAGATAAAATTCAAAACATCTCTAGAAGAAAAATCTTCTGCCAAAGCTGAATATTAGGTCGCATATTTTCCACCTTCTGCTTCCTAAAGGAAACACAAGTTTATCGTTAGGAATGTAAAATACCAGATGAGTCGGACCAGAAGCCGCAGCAGCGCTCTGTTTTCTAAGAAGTTCAGTTTCTGGTGACTTGTTCCTGGTGTTGCTGCGGCGTCACGTATCTGACCAGTAAACATTTTCCTGGTTTGAGGAAACATTCGGTGGCCGTTCTGCAGCGTGGAGCGTCGTTTTCATGATGCGTCATGTTTCCACCTGGGAATAATTCATGTATTTCTATGAAGTCAACATGATTTAATCTTTCCTTTGAGAATACACACATTAAGATGGAAGTGATCAAAATGAAGCTTTTAATGATTTTTATTATTATTTCTAAATTAAAAGTTATGTTGTTGACGGTAATCATTTTTTAATGAGTCTGGGTTTTATTAAAAACGGTCTGAGGTTGAACGCTCCCCAGGCGTTTCTCTCATGATGACGCTTTGGTTTGCGGTTCGATCCCAGATCCGCTGCTCTCCTGTTATTGTCTCTGAAGTGACTCCATGGAGACGCAGCCATTTAACTGGTGACTGGTTAATACACAGAGCAGAATGCTGATTAGATGGACCTTCTTGCATTTTAGTTTTTTCTCCTGTTTTGGTTTTTAATTTGCTCTCAGGTCCAGATTTATGATCAAGTCTGAGCTGCTTCTGTCCAGCCACCCTGTCACTTTTCCACAGTTCTGTAGTGCAGCAGACACAAAGCAAACCAAAAAGAAAGGCTTTTATTTGTTGGGTTTTTAGCAATTTTTACTCTTAAAAAACATCCGATGTATTTCACTCTCTGAGCTAAAAACTGTTAAACGTCAGAAAAACGGAGGATTGACAGGGAGGAATATGACAGCTCTGAAATATGCTGATGGCATTTCTGGTAATAAATATTGATGATTCAATATTCCCACCTTAGAGTGAATTCAGCTGTTGCGCCACGCTAGCCTTGGTTAGCATTCTCATCTGGTTTTCCATTAAACCGCAGGAAGGAGAAGAAACTGAGATTCTGTTTAATTTGAGACATTAGCTTTAAAAATGTAAATAAATCTCATCTCACCTCAACGTGCCACAAACTGTTACATTCTGATTCTTTAACTTTGCATCTCTTTGTTCACCGTTTGATTCTCAGCTGTATGTGAACCAGGAGCTTCGTGTCAAACCTCCATTTCCTCCCTGTTTGTTTTTATTTTTTGCATCTACAGTTTTATGATGCATTTAGCTGCAAACATTTGGATTTCCAGCTCAGGGTGCCGTTGCTTTTTTATTTATTTATTTTTATTCAAAACTTCAGGGTGTAACAACTCTCAGGCATCACTGCTATACATTTCTTTGGTAATGCTGCACAAATACCAAAGCGCTATATAACATTAATTAATCTCATACTACTTTATACATACTCTCTGTCTACTCTGGTGAAGAGTTCCCTCACCTCAGCATACTGAATGCTTGCAGTGGCTGACACAGCTCAGTGTTTTCTGATTTATGAATTAATCATTCATGTGATGCTAACTGGTATTAATTCAGCAAATAGAAACTGAACTTTCAACATGAGACTGTTGGGTTATGAAGTATAAAATAAAACAATGCTGCAGAATAAATCTGAATTTCATGCTCATCTTCATAACACATATGCATTATTGTTGCAGTCAGTGTTATTAATCTCAACCCCAACTCATACAAAATGATTATTTAAGCATTTTTTTAAATATGCAAAAGCAAGATATTGTTTAAAAATATTCAAATTAACATGCCATAAAATAAAAGCATAGTAATCTGTTGATGTGTTTGTTCCCAGGGCATTATGGGAAGGACACGCTGCGTCCCGGAGGTCCAGACATGCATAACTTCATCTCCTCTGGGTTCGTCACTCTGGGCCGGAGCCACCTAAAAGGTAACTCATCCTGCTGCCTCGGAGCAGCGACGGCTCCACTCAGCACAGCCACTTCCTGCCAAACGGCGCAGCAGGAACACAAACAGTCCATGTGACTTTTGTTTTCCATGATGAAACTTGGACATCGCAGTCCACAGCGGCTTGAAGTGACATCTTGCAAAGTTCTTACACAAACGTCTAAAGACAAAGTAACACGTCTGGTTTGTGGGCCGCCGGTGTGAAAGGCAGCAAGGCTGTTTTTATTCTCTTCGTTTTGAATTCACCAGATTTTGTCGGACTGAGAAAAATTTCTGAACAGGAAACCTGTTTGTGTTTCAACAGCGCAGCAATCCATCGACGAATCGGGCCAGATGTCCTGGCAGGGCGACCTGGACATCCCCATGTCCTACGGTAGGTCCAAACAGATCCACCTGCACTCTGCTCACACCGAGACGGGAGGAGGGGCCCCGGGCAGGGGCCCGAAATGTTGCACTGGTTCAGGTCCGGCTGCAGGTCTGGGTGGATTAATGAGTCTGTTAGGGATTCTTGAAGACGGGTCAGGATGTCAGACAACACAAGCGGAGCAGCAAAGCAGAGTTTTGTTTAGTTATGCTGTTAATATCTGAAATAATTTACAGAAAACTACTGATAGGAAGAAAATATTAAACATCAGATTTAGAAATCGTGAATAGTTTAGTCCAGACTGAGGCGCTCCGATCCAGAATGTGTCTCTCCAAAGCAACTGATTCCTCAGCTTCGCTGTGGTTTAACATGAAGACAGACAGACAGACAGACAGACAGACAGACAGACAGACAGACACTGCAGCGCTCATCACCAAATGATTTGTTCCTCTTTAACTTTTCCAAACGGCCTCCTTGTGTTTTATAATTGTGTAAAATGTTCTCTCTACATGCTAGTTGTTGTGGTGGCAGAATCATCCTGTTTCTTCCTCTTCAGTTTTATGAAAACATCATTCTGCTCCTTTATGAAGTTACTCACGTTTTATTCACATTTCCTGTTTTTATTCTCTATTTTTCATCTTTTTAACTCTTTCTACTTCCTGGTCCATCAGTTGTTTACTTTCCCTTCTGCCTTTCATTCAGTTTATTCTTTCATTTGTCTTATTGTCTTTCCTTCTCTTTATTATTCTGATAATTCCTTCCTGTTTTTTACCTTCTTATTTCCGTTCCAAACATTTCATTTCTCTTTTCTTCCTTTAATTCATTCTCTGCTCTGACTCCCATCGTCTTTTCTCAGCCCAGTTGTAACTTTTCTCCTCTCTATGTTCTTTATCTTTCTGACCTTCTTTGTGTTCTTGAGTTTCTCTGATCTAATTAAAACCTTTAAATGTTGATGATGTTTTTCTTCTCAGTTAATTTAGCTTTGAATCATCTTATTAGTCTGTGAGCATAAAGCTGCCTGGATGCTTCAGTGAAGGGACTAGATTGGTGATGTAGTTAATTATGTGACGAACCGCATTAAGAACAAATGTTGAGTCATTAGCAAAGTGTTAAAAGTATGTAAACCTGCTGAAACTTCTGCAGATGTTCTCACTGGATTTACAGGAAATTCAGCTCATTTTAAAAATAAAGAATTCTGGAGAAAAGATGGACGGACGGACGGTCGGTCGGTCGGTCGGTCGGTCGGTCGGTCGGTCGGTCGGTCGGTCGGTCGGTCGGTCGGTCGGTCGGTCGGTCGGTC
>CAEFZY010070816.1:0-10134 GCA_903066815.1 Brachyrhaphis roseni
AACACATAAGATGGAGACGAACACACATTGACTCCTATCCTTGCCTGGTGAGCAGCACCAAACCAACCAGTGAATCCCACAGTTTCCCCAACTACAACTCGCTCAACTCCCAGGTGTGAAGCTCCGATTTCCGAGACAGACTGAACGCAGCGTTACCCTCTCTCTTTGTGAGAACAACGACCAGCAAATAGGATCCCACACACATCCTCGCAGACTGACCCGTTAACACCGCTGGGGACGGGTGTGAACGTTTGGCCGAGTCATCGGGAGTGTGCTGCTTGGTGACATGTCGCAGGTAGCTAATGCTCCCGCCGTGTGCCACCAATCAACAGTCCCCTTCAGAGGCTGCAGCACCCACACTTTCCTTACCTTAATTACAGCTTGCATGCGACACCGACAACACCTCTGATTCACCACAGAGTGAGCCTCGTGAGGCCAGATTAGCTACCTTGAGGTGATGTGGACTTTAGGTTGTCCAGCAGATTGTTTTTTTTTTTTTTTATTGCTTTTATACGTCTACTTTTCCTCCTCAAAGTCACCAAAGCTAAACTTCCGTTGTCGTCTCACCTTCACTCATCTTCATCAATGTCCAAGTTCGAGAAACTGGCAGTGACCGACTCTCCAGCTCATGCCCACTACCCTGAGAAACGAAAACAGTTGAACAAACTTAATTGAATTGCTTCAATTGGTAACAAGTAATTCAATTAAGTTTATTCAAATTAATTTATTATGTTGGTTAAACTTGACAAATGTAAGTCAGTCTTAATCAAATCATTTAGTTTACTTCAAATAAAGAAGTAAACTGAAAGAGGATCTCTTTTTGGCCTATGCAGGCAGCCTTTCTTTGAGAGTAGCTAAACTGGAAAGCGGGTAATGAGAGAGGGGGAAGACATGCAGCAAAAGTCATCAGGCCGGGAATCGAACCTACAACTGCCTCATTGAGGACTAAGGCCTCCTTATGTGAGTTGTGCTTAACTCCTGGGCCACAGCAGCACCCTGGGTAATATGGGATCTGTCCCTCATCAGACGTACGCGGCATTGAACTTGATTGTTTCAAGTAAAGTCAAAGTAAAAAGTTCCTTTAAGTAAAAGAATTGTAACTTTTAAGTTAACTCAACACAAAGCAGTAAGTAGTCATCACAAAACCTAAAGAATGAAGTGAGACTTGTGTAAATAAGTCGATAACATGAACTACAGCCCAAATACACTTTTTAGAGTGTGTTGGGAAGCATAACGTTTTTTCTTTTTAAAGCCACAGTATGCAACTTTAATTAAGAAAAATTTAAAAACATGTTTTCTATGTCATAACACTATGATGCAACAGATCTTCTGCGAAAAAATCGAGCTCCTCCTGCTGTTCCCGCTATTGCCATCTGCAGAAATCCATCGCTCCTGGTCAGAAACAACCAATCGGAGCCAGGAGGAGGGTCCTAGCGCTGTCAATTATACTTTTGCGCAAGCTGCTCAATGTTCTAAGGGCTGAGAAACTATTTATTATTATGGGATGTCCATTTATCCGCTGTCATCGATATCTATGCTAACTAGGCTGAGCATTCCCGGTAGGCTATGCCGTAAGGAAGAAGCTGTAGCTTAGGGAAGATGTAGACAGTACACAAGGATGATTGACTACATACATTTTTTAAAGAACTCATTAAAGCTCCAGAATTGTCATACTAGAGTCTCTAAAATCTCTTTGTGTGTGCTACACTGAATTCAAAAAGCAGTTATAAAATAACCGCGTGAACGATTTGGGCACAGGCTATCACCTGGTTCGGTCTGGCACGTCCAACTGTTGCTTTCAAACAGAGCTGCTGGAGAACGGCACCGAGGTTTTATTTATCTGAATTATTCATCAGACTTCAGTTGTGCTTTGCAAAAATCTCTTTATTGAGGCTGTGAAGGGGGACCTTCGTCACCTGAGCCGACGTTATGTTTATGCGTGATGCTTTACGGCTCATCTCGGCGGACTCGGAACGTTTGCTTATTGAACGTGCAAATCATGCAGAGCACGTTTGGGGTTTTATGATTTTTCTCACAAACGACTCTGCCAAGACGAGGCTTTTCCTCCTGTGCTCGGAGGTCGCAGGAATCTGGCCAGAAAATAACAGACGGGTTGGGAAAGTAATGAAAACCTCAGCACCACTCTGCTGCTGTGCTGCTATGCGGCCATGAAAACCCCCCCAAAACAAATCAGTTAATTTGGGGTCACAAGCATCAAACTGTAATACAAGTGAGCTGGTTCACGCTAAAATCACTGAAATCTAATCGTAGATTTGAGAACAAAACACAGCTTCCACACTGTCAATATGTATTTATTAAATTAAAATCAAGAAGCTGCGGAGAAACTACATTTCACACACTGAAGGGGGATTTTCTTTTCACAGTGACCCTACATTTTTAACTAGATATTTGCATATGCTGAATAAAAAGATACAAAAATTTTTTTTTAATGACTGTCTGTTAAATCAGACCAAAAAGAAGAGTTAGATAATTCTAACTCTTCTTTTTTTTAGTTAGAATTACCAAAATCATTTCTGTTTGCTAAATGCCAGAAAACCTGCCAAGAATTTTAATCTATTTTGTAACTTTTCCTGAATTCAAACGTTTACATGTCAGGGCTGACTTAAACCCTAAATGTCACAGTCCACTCATGGTGGTTCTTCTAAATAGATACTTTTGATATGTAAGTTCTGTGCTGTTTTCTAACCCAATAGCCAAAAATGTCTCAAAATATTTTGAGAAAGTTTTAGGAGGATCTATTTCTTTTTGTTCTGACAGTCTTTGCCGGGTGCCGGAGAGGTAGGGGCTCCAGAGTTCACACCGACAACGAGTCGAACCAGGTTTCACCGGCTTTTGTTCTGTTTGTGAGCTTCCTGGTGGCACCAGCAGTAACACACTGACCCACAGTCCACAGTCGGTGTTCCTTTTATTTCTGACAAAGTGACGGTGCAGAGTAGCTTAACTCATGATTCACATCCCACTTTCTACTGACTCCTCATGCCCTCCAGCCCAGATGATGGGGACAGTGTTGACTTACAAGTAAGACTGATTTAAAACGAGTCCTTCTCACAAAATGAGAGCCTATGCTTTCGATGCCCAGATGAAACTTCACAATCTTCTCGATTTTTGTCCCTTTAAATATACACAAATCAAAATTTTAGTCAGTAAAGTTGCTTTCCTCATTGGGAAAATTGGTCAACTTCCTCGGGCTTTCCACAGACCTCTCCCATGATTTTAAAACATTTCGACCGCACTCGGAGTTTCATCAGCTTTCTGTTCAGGTCCCCTCGTTTCACTGAGATTCAGCGAATCATCACACCAAGAAGGCGTCTTCGGTTCCTTCACTCTTGTCACGGCCCTTCGAGAAGCCGCCGGATGCAAATCGCGGCTGTCAGCTTCCTTGTTTTCACCTCGTTTCTGCCTGCGGAGGGTGTTGCTGTTCTGTAACACATCCTGCGCCGGTCGTCGGGCGTTAACGCAGAGCGTCTGTTTTGCACCTGCTGTCTGGACGCGGAGACATGCTGAACATGCCGCATCACCCTGCTGTAAAGCACAGTAATGGTGATGCGTCCCTTCTCATGCCTCACAACCAAAGTCAATAAGATTATAAATGCATACATACAAATTCACGTCCTTGAAGCACCTTCATTTGAAACTATCTGTAACAAATATCTGAAAGCAGACAGGAAGAAATGTATTTTTGGTTTCTTAATCGATTGTTTGGTATCTGCGAAGCAAACAGGTGTGAAGTGTAAGAAAAACGTCACATGGTTTTAGAGATGTTGTACAGTACATATTAAAATCTAAAAGTGTATTCAGTGCTCTTAACTTTGACAACCCTATTTAAATTGCAACCACAAGTCACCAAATTGGTATGTAGAGCTGTTGGGTAAAGGCCTCAAAGGGGTTGTGGGGAATATTATTGAGCAAACAGCATTATGAAAACACATCAGACAAGTCAGGGGTAAAGTTGTGGAGAAGAGTGCCATTCTAAAACAACCAAGCTTTCAACATCTCACAGGTTACTGTGGAAGACAAATGTTGCTAAATACAGGATAGGACATCCTGTTAAGAGGTTGGGGTTAGATTTGGAAAAACGGGGAAAAGATTGTAGAAAAACCGAGTTGAGAATCTCTGTGAATGCCAAAAACTGACTCAGAGCCTCACATGTCTTGCTAGGAGAAATTGTCAAAAATGTCAATAAGTGATATTGTTTATTCATTAACAAGGCACATATTATAACTTTATACATCCTTTTGCGCCTTTTCATTTGTGATTTTTTTTAGCTGTGACATGAACTACTCGTATTTATTATTGAGTGAATGACACTCAAATGAAATGTTCCTAAAGCGTCCTGAATACAAATGCACACCACACTTTCCAGTTTTTCCTGAGTAAATGACAATGAAAACTGTGCATAATTTCCGTCCACTTCACAATTATGAGCACACTTTGTGTCAGATTCAGTAAATATGCGTTCCGACGAGGTTCGCTTGGCAGATTAAAAGTGTTGTTTTAAAAAACTGATAACATTTAAACAACTGTTAAACATACTTTTTATTGTTAACATTTTTGTGTTAAAAATATATTTTTTTATTGTCTGATGTAAGATTCTAATTTTAAATGTCACATTTTCATTTAATGTAAAGCTTTCAAATATACATCTGTGTGTATTTAATCAACATAATGCCTTCCACTTAGTGATAATGTGTCTGAAATAGACTGATTTTTCAATAATATTCTAATATATTGACTGTACATACACATCTAAATCCATGTGATTTATTTTTTTTGTCTTTGTAAAATGTTATGTTTTCTTCAATTTTCCATCCCACAATCCGCAGCTGAATAACTTACTATAAATTAACCCCCCCAATTTGGACGTAGCTTACTTCATTATGAAAACAACGTGTGTATTTTCATCAATGCTTTGATTTTAACATTTTAGACCATCAAGCAGTATATTGACGGGAAAGCGATCAAAGTTTTACACCCCGATTCTAATCCGTCAAACCCAACAGGACCAACTGAGGTTGTAAGGATGCAACATCCTCCAGTGGACTCCTGAGGTGCGACCTCTCTCCAATCACGTAAAAGTAATTCGATCGCGGTGTTGAGCAATGTCGTTGGAGCTGAAAGCGGTCTTGTGTTCCCTGAGCAGCCCTCCGGCCACATCGACCGTGTTGGATGTTCCACAGCGGGCCATTTTAAAGGTAAGGTCAGCTCGCAGGGAAAAGCTGAGTTATGGGGCTAATAAGGGGAGGAACATTGATGTGTCTCTGCGACAAAGCGATGCTGGAGCCGTTCATTAACGCAGGGGGTGTGATAAACAGCCAAACAAGTAGAGCCAAACAAATGAAACACTGCGAATCCTGTTGTCCGTTAAAGTTAAGCTTCGACGGGAGATTGTTGTGTTTCTTGTTAGATCAGATAAAACATTAGCCTGAAAATCTTTCAATCCAATCTTAATCTGTTCTTTATCCTGGGCTGAAATCTCCCATTTCAACATTTAACTATCTTTTTATTAAATTTTGAAGAGTTCAGAAATTAGGACCCACCATCTTACTGACACCATACAACGCAATCCCACTTGATAAATACTTTAGTATTGACCTTTTGGGGGTTTACCCTTCTTATAGCTGCAAAATATGATCATTGTACTGGAAAAGGTCAACTTTTCGACAATGTTTGCATTTTTTCAGATGCTCCTGTATTTTCATCTCCTTCAAGTACATTTTAGCAGTGATGGCGATGTCACGCTTAAGCTTCCTGTACCATTAATATCTGATTAACCTTTTCAAAACAAAAGAGATTTAATACAACACTTGTTGTACCCCTAAAAGTTACATTTGTATCGGAAGTGAAGCCTTTTAAAAATAGTTCAAATTACTGTTTAGTCCAGCTGCAGTCTAAGAGTTTCAGGGCTGTTCAGTTCAAGATTACCCAAAGTAAGAGATTAATCTGCAGAATATAATGAGTTCAGCAGATGTGCAGTTTTGCCAGGGTGGTTGCTAATTGCTGCTGGCTAGTCTAAAGGAGCTGAATGGGGCGGGGCTAGGTCCACTCTGGTGTTTTGCACAGCTGAATGGTTTCCACAGGAGATTAAACAATTCCTCAAACATGCCTGAAAGAATCAAATCAACACTCCAGTTTTTTTGGGGGGGGTGGGGGGGTTTGATGAGGGAACAACAATACAACATGATATGAAGCTCAAAAAGTCAATTTGACTTTAATAGAAGCACAAAAAAAAAAATCTATGAAATCATATCTACTACATTTGTGACTTTTGACTGGATTTTAAACATTTTCAAAGATGGACAAAAAAAACGGGGCGTAAATAGACGTAACAAAGAGAAAATGAAACAATAAGTAGTGCTTATCTCAAAGTCCCAGGGAGAAGAAACATTGTGCTCTTCCCACACCTACGGCTCCCAACCACAAGTAGGAGTCAGCAATCGAGGACCATCCTGCGTCTGAACACTTCGGCACATTTGCAGAGATGAGGCAGCTGCTGAAACCAACCAATCACTCTAAAAGGTTGTACTGAAATCCACCAAACTGCAGGACGCTTCACCCATCGCTGACGAGTCTATCCCGAGCAGCTGTGCAGGCAGAGCACGTTTGTCAGGCTATGGGACCCACAGGGGCATGCGGCAGGAGTGCCTGGGAAACTTAATGGGTAATATCTGTGGTGGATTGCATTGTGCTCCATGTTGTCTGGAGACACCGACGACAGCACGAGTGTTGCACATGCCATTAGATTGATATGAAACAGGCATCTGTCCTGTGGATTTGGAGCTGTAAAGAGGCTCCAATGCACCGAAGGTGCAGCTTACTAGTTCTTAAATCCTGAAGACTAAACCGTATTCCTGCATCTATATCAAATACACAGTTTCCCCCTCACACACATTATACAATGTAAATTATTTGCTCTCACAGATTGTTTTCTTTCCTTTGTCAGGCAGATGGACGACTTTCTAGGTAAAAGAAGCAGTTGATGATAATAATACATAAAACTTATACAGCGATTTTTTTGGACACTAAAAGAATCTTTACAAGGAAATACAAACAGCATGAAACAATTGGCTGAGAATTAAGAAGCGGTGTATACGCCAGGTTAACATTCGGGTGTAGAGTCCGATTTCTTGACGTTTTTTAGGGCAGAGGGTTCCAGAGGGGTTGGGCGGAGGCAGAGAAGGTTTGATCCCACAGGGTACGGTGTTTGGTTCATACTGGGGCCAGAGAAACGAAGGTGGTGAGATTGACAGTGAAGGAAGTCAGTGAGATATGAGGGGGTGGGGTTGTTGAAGGCTTTCTAGGTGGCGAGGAATATGTTTGTTGAATGGGGAGCCAGTGGAGAATTTTAAGAACTGCGTTGATGTGGTACCTGGTGAGTAGACGGGCAGATGAGCTGTTAAAAAAGTCAATATAGTATTTACAGTAAATTACTGGCAGCAGGGTTGCCAGTAAGTTACTGTAATTTTTCACTGTAAAAATTACAATAACTTTACTGTAATTGTTTTACAGTAGCTGAACTGTAATTTCATTCCAGTTTTACTGTAATTCTATTACAGTAAAACTGTAATTCTATTATACTCTTACTATAAATTTATTAGTTTTATTGTAATTTTATTACAGTCTTACTGTAAGTTTATTATAGGTTTACTGTAATTTTATTAAAGTTTTACTGTATTTCTAATACACTATTACTGTAAATTTAATACAGTCTTACTGTAAATTTTACAGTTTTGCTGTAATTATATTAGTTTTACTGTAATTCTATTACAGTTGTAATTTTATTACAGTCTTACTATAACTATATTAGTCTTACTGTAGTTTTATTACAGTCTTACTGTAAATGTATTACAGTTTTACTGCAATTCTATTATTATAGAGATTATTATAGAGACCCAACACAAGAAAGATGAAACTGTTCAACTCTTGTTGCTGTTGAGGAAAAAGTATTTCGCTGTTCGTAGCTCCCGGTGTGTAATGCGCTGCTGTGAACTAGATAACCCTCCGCGGGAGAGAGGCTCTGATGTCAAAATAGATGGTTCTATTGATCTGTGTTATGTATTAACGCTTTAAAATGTTCAGGTTAATCGCTTGTGCTAACGTTGACAGTCCTATGTGTGAGAGGAAATAATAAAAAAAACAGTTGAGGCATACTTTCCTCCAACAACTTCCGCCAAAAGACCAGAATACAGCCATCTGCATATTCTAGGTGAACTAAAAAGCACTTGTGTTGCACATAACGCTAGCTGAGAAATAACCGAAGTTAGCTTTAGCAAACAAGCGAGAGTAATGGCTGTCGATGAGGTGGAGGGAGATATTCTGGGCAGAGGAGGACAGATTTGGGATGAGGGGGCCGAATACTGAGCCTTGGGGAACTCCGTGGGTGACGAAGACGGTGTGTGATTTGGAGTTGTTGGCTGCGATGTAGTGGTGGCGGTTAGAGAGTGCAGGAGTGCAGAGATTTGTGTGTGTATCAAATAAATCTGACAACACACACACCCCTGATCCCTGACAGTTTTTACATGGAGGTTTTGAACTTTTCTTTACTGCAAATCACTTTTGAGAACCTTTGAAAGAGGCAAAAAAAAAAAAATCAACAACTAATCAATTCTCTTGTTCAAAAGATAATATGTTTTAAAATTAGACACTTTAGAAAGCTTTCCATAGCCACCATTGTCTTGTCGGCAAATTTGGGTCATTTTATAAAGTCTGTCTACAATAACTGAATTATGAACTGATGGCTTTTCTCTTTCAGATCCAAAAAGATCAAATCATTACAGCTACAGATAAAAAATATGTCTCTAAAACAACCGACTCAAAATGACTGCATGTCAGTGATTTATGATGGGCAAAGGTTTATAACCATTATGTTAAGGGTCACAAGCGACTGTTGCAATGGCATGTTAAGATTTAAATACTGTTATTAGAGTTCAAATCGTCATTCTTTTAGTACAAAACCCTTATATAAAAGCTACTGCATTTGTAATTGTCAAACAACCAGGAGGAAGTTTGTGTGTTTGTTAGACCCTGAGGATGCTTACGCAATTCAGGAAATAAATATATAGGTCAATTTTCAATAAGTTGTAAATTCCCCAAGACATTTTTGACTTCCTGGAGGAAAAGAAAAACCCGGTAAAGGTATTCCACATTACCGGTCATCCGTTAACATGCATTTCCAGTAAACAGGTTTGGACTGTTCCTTGGTTCCAGGTAACTTTAAAAGTAAGACACAGAAAGCATGAGGAGCAACAACCATAATTATTGTTGTTTGTTTTGCTTCTTAAAACCTTCACGGCACAGAAATATTTACCTCTTTCCATACATTATTAATTATGATATGACTGATTTTTGCCACAGATTATGTAAACGTAAAAAAAAGAAAAAAAAATCCAGTCTGAATAACCTTTATCTTTGTTACTTAAAAACAACTGACTGGCTCAGAACAACATAAATGAAACACTTCCCTGTTCACACTTATGTTATACATGTGAAAGGTACGGTTGTGAGAACAAGCGTGGTTATGAAGCAATCACCAACAGGAGCTTCAATGTGTTTATTTTTTTATTTTTTCCTTAAAAAACAAGGAGAGAAATTACCGTCAGCACAGAAAGTGACGAAACAAACGAGAGAGAGCAGTTTCTCTCATTCCTCACGTTGCATCGTTGTTATGCAACGTGAATTACAAAAGTCCTTCAAAACACTATGATTCTTCCTCTCGTTAACCTTGTCATTGCAGATCTTATTCAACCTGTTGGAAAATTCCACTGACAGGAAGCCGCGGCGGCTTACGGCGAATTTAACTTCTAACTCAGTGGAGCAGAAGGAATGTACAGTAGAGCCCAAATAATAACAACAGTGTTTGTGAGAAGTGACTTTTAATTCTCATACAAACAAATGTATTAGGAGCACAGCAAACTCATCACATTTGTAAAAGGTAAGAAATAATCAATTAAACAACATCAATCAGTTCCCATTCGTGTCTTAGTTTTGCCCCAGAAACGACATGTTTGATGCCAGCCCACAAGTTTTCTATTGGGTTATGGTCAGCAGAAACCAGGATCCTGGTCAGCAGAAAACAGGATGCTGGTCGCTCCTCTGTGTGTTTTGGGTTGTTTTTTT
>CAEFZY010070821.1:0-11814 GCA_903066815.1 Brachyrhaphis roseni
TTTCGGAGTATGCGAGAGTTTTTGGTAGTGTGTGAGAGACAAAACGTAATTTTTTGGAGTGTGCGTGGCTATTTTTTGGAGTATGCGAGAGGTTTTGGTAGTGTGTGAGAGACAAAACGTAAATTTTGTCCTAAACGGCCCCTCATACTCCTACTGTGTATATTTACTCTACTTGTCTAGTGGTATTTCTAATGACTAAATGACAATGTAATGTAAAAGTCAGGGTGTAAGCAATGGTTTTATATGCCTTAAAGTGATTTTATTCCATTATATTATTTCACTGCTAGTTCATTTGTGTCATGAACATTTCAGAGCCTTGTAACAATGTAAACAAAGCATTTTTATGGCTGTTGAGTAAAGGCTTAACTGAGTCAATTAATTTTTTAACACTTTTACTACACCTTGTGATCGTCTGAAAGGTGCCAACACTGAATAAGAGGTTTAAGTAATCCTACAGCAAAATGAAGGTTAATCTGTATTTTTTTAGACATAAAATACCAGCATTATTTTTAATGTTTTTTTTTTGTTAATCACAAATAGTCGCATTGAACTAATGACATGTACACAACAATAATTGCTTGAAGAAATGTAAAGACTGACCTCAGAGACTGAGCTCTGGATCTCCTCTTAAAGAGTCCAAAACTCCTTCTAAATCCCACATGTTATGCCTCCATAGTATCCTGTGTAGCTGGTCATGTGCTGCTGAGTGCACTCTTTCCAATACTGCTGACACAGAGATGCAAAAGGTCAAGGAGCAGAGTGCTGCTTTCATTCTATAACCCCTCTTATTTACACAACCCTGGCTACCTCAGCACAATCTGTTTCCTACAGGATGCATTTCATTATATGTTAATATACACAGACTCCTTTATGTATCGTTTCCAGCTTGAGAAATACTGCAGTTCGTCTGCCTGAGCTGGAAAGGACATTCAGAGGTGGGGGCAGCAAGTCGAACAAAAATCAGATGCAGAAGCAAGAATTTCTGCATTTGAAGAAGTTGTCCTTCAGATGCAGAAGTTCCATTCTGTCCTTTTGTAGTCGTCTCTGCACACACAATATTTCCTTCTTTCTAAATGTCTTTCAATTGAATATGGGGACAGTTTCTCCATTCAAGAATAAGAAATAAGAATTCCAAAAAAAGTTTGAGAGCAAGGGTTTCATGATCTCAGAAAACCACCTGCTCAGAAAAAAATTAAATAAAATAAATCAGTGTCAATAGTTTTAAACATTCGAGTCATACCTGCTTACTCTAAACGTTCCTTTATGTTCACAGTAAATGTTCAGGTTCATAAACCGATAGGTTAATACAGTAGATGCTAAGACACAGAAACGTTGAACAGCATCATAATGTAGAGCACATCAGTGTGTCAGTTTACTGAAACCTTGAGAAAAAAAATAACATGATCTGTGGAAAATAGTTTTTATTTTTCTTTGACAGTAGCCTACTTCATTAGTGCCATTTTAAAATGATTCACTGGCAAAACAATAAAGAAGAACCATATTTACATTTTATCAGATGTAATTGGTTATGTGTGCCAAATAATTTTGACATTATTTGACTTTTTTACAAGGTAAAAAAATATATACATATCAGTATTAATGAAAGTTTTGGCTTAGCCGAGAACACAGTCACATAAGAAACAGACTCTAGAGATAAAATGTCACTCAAACTCTCAAGCAACGGAAAGTGTTTTCTAAGTCCACTAGTTAGTATTTATGTATGCCTGCCTCACTGTGTGCGCTCCTCTCAAAATGAATCTCAGCCCAAGTGGCTGCTGAAATATGAATGCACAATGTAAATGCTATGCTATTCCACTTGCGGTGCCTCTGCAGTCACCGCCTTATCGCAATGAGCTGTGACAAGGGAATTCAGGGAGAATGGGTTTGCATGAAAAGCCATTTCTGCTGCCACTAATTGTCTGTCACAGCAAGCTGATAGGCAGCAGGGCACTGACAGTGCTGAACATGGAGGGACACAGTAAGATTCTGTGAACCCAAAGGAAAAAGTTAAATATTTAAATGTTCTGATTATAACCGTGCTCCATAATTACAAGGGGGAAAAAAATCCTTGAAATGAGGAAAAGCATGGAACTGCTACTGATGGATGAGACTTTATAACATTATGCACATTTAGCTATGCCTGTGTCTCATCAAATTAAAGACATTTTAACAGCTTAATTTAAAATGCATATGCTTAATCCTTAAAAACCTCATCAGGGGATCACAATACAAATCTAAGCAGTGGTGACTTGATTGAAAGCAGTGGTATAAAGTATAAATCATGTTTGAGTTCATTACCCTTATAATCAAATAAATTAAAGACATCAAATAAATTTGTCCTCTTTTAACCTTGAAAGGCTAACTCAACGGAAAGACCTGAAAATTTTTTTTGAAAATCCTTTTTTGAATATTTGAAAGCAATGTAGTTAACTCAGTCAGACTAAAACCTCCTTAATAGTAAGTTATCAAATGAATATTTTCTACTGTACTTTCTTGCCAGTTTTAAATAACAAAAATAATCAATCGACTATTCTAAAGAGCATTTAAATTGTAGAGCATTCTTTGACAAGAATAAGCCAAAGCACTTCTTGTCAAAGACAAAGACAAAGCCTGACTCTTTCTCTTTTTAAGAGAAAAGAGTCAGGACGTTCCTAGAAAACCTGATCAACCTAAAGAAAAGATCAATTTGAAACTTTTTCATTTATGTTTACTTTTCCAACAAATGTCAGACTAAATATTTTCACAAAACCTACTTTGGGAGCAACTTTTTCTTTCAACTCGATAAATGTCAAATTAAAGGCTTGGTTTTTCTAAAATTCTCAGCATGAGATTATGCTACTACAATAAAAGGAGAAAATATTTTAAAGCTAACCATCTAACCATTTATGTAAATGGTTAGATGGTGACTCAACAAATTTGTCCACTTTACCTCATAGACCCATTATTTTAATGACAGTGGTAATATTTTAATTCACTGTGCAATTAAAGTGCTATTTTTTTTGTTTTGTTTTTTGTCTAAGAAATATTTCTAAGCCTTGAGTAGCTGAATTACAGCATATGTTTATTAATTCTTCTATTGTTTATGTTGTGTACAATCAAACAATGAATCAAAAGAGTAACAAGACAATTACTGTTTCAACTACTTTTAATACGCATTTACATAAATGTGTCTTCAGGTCTTTTACCATCTAGTTTCAGTGTTGCTCCATATGGCTTATAAATTAACACAAAACTCCCAAAGTCAGGACTATATTTACACTCGGTGGTGTGAGGTGGGAACGGAGTAGCACTGCTTCACCTGCTGTGTTGGTGTGGGGCCTGACTGAGGTGTGAGAGCAACAACAAACAAAAGGACAATGCAGGATGGAAAACACCTGTCTGGATTGCTTACATAGACTGTTAGGAGGCTGATTCAACACTGCAGTCTGAAAATATCACTGAAGTGTCTAATGTTAGCAGTTTGGTGTGATCTCTATGGAAAATATGCTGCGCCTGGCATAAGAGCAATGCAAATTTTGCTTCCTGGAGGTGTGAGAACTAAGTTAAGAAAGGCTTTTCCATTTATCAGATCTCCCTCCCTTTGTCTTTACATTCTTTTTCAGTTTCTCGTTCCTCAGTCTCCAATTCACAGTGAAAATTCATTTTTTATTTCTCGAGTTATCGGTTCATCTCTGTAGTGGTGCAGCCATGCTGAGACAAGAGCTGTGTGTTTCCTTTTCTTCTTCTCTGACCCAATCCAATTCAGATTCTGAAACCAACGGAGATCCTAAAACTGGTAGCAAGCCGGGATGACCATCCCTGTTTTTCAGAACTGAAAAATAAATAAATAAAATCAGACCATTGCTGTTGTTTTAGCTGCATTGCAGTCATTCCAAACCCATCAGTTTTACCACAGGGGAAAAGAAGCTAGAACAAAGAACAAAAGGGAGATTAGGATAGTGCAGAAGCTGTGAAAAAAGGGGGGGAAATGGCTAATAAAAGGGTTTTTGTTATGTGCCATCCATCCCTTTATTCTTTAGAGATGTGCCTGCCATTATTATTGAAGGCCACTGACAGGACACATCCACATGTTGCAGTTCAGAGGCTAAGCTATTTATGTGCAAAAAATTCCTCTGATGTTCAGTCATTTTAACCCTCTTCAGATGCCAGAGAGTTATTAAACTTCACAACATTCTGTAGTTTGTGCCAAAGACAGCAGGCCATTTTATTAAATACAACTTTTCAACTGCTTGTTAACAAAAATAGCCAATCAGCAAATGGCATGAAAGCTATTAAGAGCAGTCGGGCATGCAGACAGTGTGAAAGTCAAACTGAGCATCTGCAGAGGCTTTTATATGACTTTGAAAATGGCATGGTTGTTGGTGCCAGACTGGCTGATCTGATACAATGAGATTTTCATTCAAAACTACCTCTGGTTTACAGAAAATAGTTCAAAAGACAGCTATTTAATTAAAAAAAAAAAGAAAAGAAAAAAAAAGGTTGTACATGGAATACTATCATTAAAACTAGAATAAATGTAAAACCAATTAGAGCAGCAGAAAATAACCTGGTGGCTTTTGGGAAACTAAGGAGTTAAAATTGAACAATAACAACAAAAAACAACAGTAAGATTGGAAAAACTTTTTCTGATCCAATTATTCTTAACTGGGTCAGAATTTGGCCTAAACGGCATTAATATATGGATACATACTGTCGTGTATCTACAGTTAAGGCTGTTGGTATTAATTAGTTGATGTGGCGCAGGTTTCATGTTTCCCCCTGTGGTTAAGAACCAAACAACCCATGTTTATGACCTGGATGTTGGAATCTCTTCCTCACTTATTATCTGAGCTTTAGTTAAATGTCAGCCTATCCAAGTACTGTTGCTGACCATGTCCATCCCTCTGGAATTACGGTGTTCCCATATTCTAATGCTTAATTTCTGCAGGACAACGCACCATGTCACAAAGCTCAAACCTGGCTTCTTGAACATGAAAATGATTACTTGAATGTTCTCCAATGGCCTCCAGAGTGAGCAGATTTCAATTCAATAGAGCAACTTGATACAGCCAACAAATCTGCAGCAATTATGTGATGCAATCATTTTTGACCAACACTTAGAACTGGAGAATTTATGAAGGCAAACACATACCAGCAAGGTGTACCTAATAAAGTGGCCAGTGAGTATACCAGGTATCTCAGTCTCCTGACACCTTTTGGGAGAAAATTAAACAAGACAGACCTATAATCGCCAGACTGTTGTCCTATAAACCCACAATTGGGCCACAGGTGGCAAGGGGAAAAGGACAGACAGCAACAGCTGAAGGGGGAGTGAGATAGTGAGGAATAATCAAAACAGAGGGCAGATGGGGGAGAAAAAAAACTGAAAAACAGAGACGCATACGCTATAGGAATAATGCTTCCCCCCCCCTTCTATTTATCTATTTTTTTTACATAAGCTGTCAGGAGGGACAAACACACCCACACGGTGAGTTGTGACACCAGGGTGTGTCGCATTCGGCCCACTTTCAGATCCTGTGAGTGTCTGGTTTTCCTGGCCCTAATCCTCTCACTGAGACTGACACGATTCCATTCCACCTCTGCAAAGTGGACTTCCCCTCCCGCCCCCGTCTATCTCTCTTTTCTACTTTTACATGATAAGTTAAGGTTAATGGAGAGCAAGCAAAAAATGTAAAGATTGATTTCTCAAGCGGTTTGAAACGCCTTCATCCTTTTTGACAATTGCAGCGGAGAGTTGCCGCAGCCGGTGGACTCAGATTGAGGGACGGGGCAAAACAGAAAGAGGCTGCAGAGAAGCATAATGAAACAGGTGACATTTTAAATGCTGAGACCAGGAATTGAAATGGACAACATTTGAAAAACATTAAGCTAAAGTGTGAATCTGTTTAAAATGTTTGTGCAGTGTCACCAAATATTTAACCTAAGTACCTGATGTCCAGTGATTTCCACCAAGAAAGTCCCTCTTATCCGTTAATAGATCTTCATAATCCCTCAGACATGCATACACTATATGCTGGCAAGTTTTAATGAATGATAAGTGTGGAAATTTGTCTGATAAAAAACACAGCTCATTATACGACATCTTGCAAAAATATTCTAACCCTCAACCATTTGTATGAGCTCAAAGTCAATTGCAGGGGTAATTTGCATGCTGAATTTATTATATCGTAAAGTTGGTGAAGAGAAGTGAAAAGATAACACTTAAATTTCAAGACACTTAGACAGAATATTCAGTAAGATTCAGATGTGTCATGTTTAAATAACCAGCTCCAGATTTAAGTTATTCTTTGGATAGTTACGAAAAAAAATTCAAATACTGTCAATCAATTGCTCTGGGTGAGTAAAGTGGAAGAAGTGAGAAACAGCGTGCTCTGGGGGGATTTGGAGGGAGGAAAAAAATAAAAATGATTGCAGAGAAAAGAGACTGCAGAGAACCAGCTGTGGCGATCAGCAGTGTGACCATAGCCATAAAATTAGATTAACTGAATTAGAGGGATTAGGCTGAATGCAACTAGAGTTGGAGTTGGTGCCTGTAAGGAGGGAGGGGAAAAAAAGGACGATATAGTAGAGGAAAAGGGAGAGGAGGAAAAGGAAACTTTCTTTGGGAGTGGAGCAGAAAAGTCATTGCAGCAGAGGGAGGAGACAGCTCAGCAGATTTAGCTATCTGGGGTAACTTTTAGGGACTGGCACTAAAGCGAGCAGTTGACGCTATCTCAGCTAGTGCACACCCCTGCTTGGGTTCCTGAGCTCCATATAACTCATCTTAAGCTGCAGCGCCCCTCAGTGGTCGACTCCAGGAACTTCTCAACATCGCTGGTCAAGAAAAAAAAAAATAATATAATTACGACCAAATGGATGGCATTTGCTGAAAATCCTTGAAACTATATATGTGACATTAAATATGCAACAGCATTAAAAGCCATTGTAATCTCCTTCATCTAAAGAAATTTGTGAAGAATTAGACATGTGTGGCTGAGACTCTCTTTCCTCTGTACAGGAGGGAGAGCAAGAGATCTTAGTAGAGGAGATTGTGCCTTAATCAATATGATTAATTCATGCTAATTGCTGCCCTCTGGTGTTAGTGCCATGCTTATTGTTACTTTGCTGATGCACACGTTTTTTTTTTTCCTCTCGCGGCGCCATTTTTTCGGAAGATAAATCCCTCAAGTCCAAAGAGAAACAGATACAAACTCACGCTGCTTGCAGAACCAGACTGCAGTAACCTCCGCCTGAGACAAAGCACAGTGAAAATAACTAATCGCGTCTTACTGACCCCCACAAACTCCCACCACCTATGGTCCTCTATTGGACTATGGAAACTTATTAAGCAGGCTGCAGTGATGGATCATAGACAACAGGAAGTGACAGGTTTTGTTATGAACTCTCCCTCCTACATATTCTAGTGTAATTTAGAGGCTCAGCACAGCATGCACTGCAAACCTGAAGGGCGTTGTCAGCATACTGATATCCTGCTCACAAGACCGGAGGAAACAAGGGTATTAAAGGCTC
Organism: Brachyrhaphis roseni; assembly: GCA_903066815.1. Lineage (NCBI taxonomy): Eukaryota > Metazoa > Chordata > Actinopteri > Cyprinodontiformes > Poeciliidae > Brachyrhaphis > Brachyrhaphis roseni. The sequence goes on from CAEFZY010070821.1 coordinate 7,510, forward strand.
TTCTAAAGAAATATCTTCAAAAGACAAATGCACTCAAGGAGTGAGGCTGAGGGAAACCTTATGTTTGCCATCCATTACCCCAGGTCATAGTTAGAACTAATATGAGAATATGATAGTCATTAATACAAACTATTCTATGAAACCATCAATGCACAATTTTGTTTCCGTTTCTTAACGCAAAAGCTATTTGTACTAAATGTTTTGTTATCTAAAGTACTTTGCTAGCCATCTCTATAACTGTATATTTGTGCGTAACTAAATTATTCCCAACTCACACCATCATCTATCCGACAGCACAGGATCAGTCAGTGAGTGTTTCCAGAGGAGTTAAAGATTGTGCCCATACATTATCAGTTTTCAATTTCTGAATTATTGAAATCAATTCATTTTTCAATGATTTATTGAGCTGTGCCTGCACTATGTTGTTTACCGAGGAAATTTCTGTTTATCACATATTTATTTTAGCTGTTGGTATCCCTCATGGTTTGATCCATGTATAGAAACAATATGTCAGCATCTGTAAAGTGAATTTAAATAGCATTAAAATTCAACAGAGAACTGGGTCACTGCTCCTCTTTTGCACCAAAGACCATTTGTCTTATTATGCTAATTTCCAGCAGGGGCTGAGGTGATTTTTGAAATCAGAATTTTCCTTTTTGTTTATTCATGAAGGCTACAGACAGAATGTGATAACGACAAATAATTTGAAGACCAACATTTGAAAGGATACAGACTGACACAGGAGATGGTGTGAGGTAACTCTCATCAGCATAATAAATGATGATTCCAGCACACCTGACATTGCACACCACAGGAACTCAAAGGCAGAGGGGAGAATTGGAAGAATGGGCTGCTCAATTTAGAGCAAGCAGCTGTTGTGCACTTTGCCTCACTACACATCTGCCAAGTCACTGTGGGGGAGAACTGAGGTGACCCAAACTGCACCGGTCTCTGTTTCTACCTTAGATCAAAAAGAAATTCTGCCTTCTTTTTTCCTTCCCTCAGTGGGATTCATTCAGAGATACCAGAACGTACACAATCAAGAAACTGATTTAGAACATATCTAACCAAGGTCAGATTTGAATCTCGACTTTCTCCAAAGTGAGGTTCAGTAACACAGATCAAAAGTACTGAAGGTGCAACACACCGTGGTTCGTACTGTGTGATTATCCAGATTAGCTCAAAAAAGGTAAAAAGAGTTTTTAGCCTTCTGTTTGGTAATTTTTTTTTATTTATTTTTTGTACAGATTTCTCAATTATTTTGGGCTTGATGGTAGAATAAAACTAAAAAGGGAAGGCAGTAAAAACAATGACATGCCTTTTAAACATTAAATGTCATCTCGTAGAATAGATGACTGATGAAAATCCACAGGATTTGGATTAAAGTCGCAGACTGCTTAAATTTAACAGGTTAAATATAACATTTGTTATATTTAAGTTATAGAACATTCCTGGTTCTATAACTTAATGAAGCTAAAAGGTTTAAAGTGTTTTCCTTTGGTCGGGATGGTGTGTAGTTTGGGTTCGTGGACATTTCTCTCGATACAAGTTTCTAGAATAAGTGTGGCAATATTCTGTTTTAGTCAAAGATTTGTTTTGAGGTAAAAATCAAGTCTTGACAGATAGCTATTTCAAGAAACATCACAGCAGAGATTTGTATGTGATAATGAAAACTAGAAGTGTTATTGAGTTCATTCGCACTCCTAACCTCTGGGTGTAACTTGTAATTACTTCCGCTGAGCCTTTGGGGATGTTGGCAGATTAAAAACGAACTGGCCCAAGGGTGGCTGGCTGGCTTCTCAGTACGGCGGCCGGTAAACCTCTGCTGAGGCTCACACTTCCTGTCTGACAGGAATGCCAATGCATCTCTGAAGGTGACGTCTGTTTACACAAGCTTTCCAGTTTTCTGCAAAGATCCTTCAACAAATAATTTAGGCAGTGTGGACCACTGATGGAAGTATTCTCTTTGTATGTAAATATGAGTAAAGTATTTTTTTTACCCCTGTGAACTTTTTCAAATTTAGTTTTCTTACACCCACAAATGCCAACGTGAATCCCTTTATTCAGATCTAGCCAACGTTTGACAGGCACCATAGGCAAAATCTTATTTGCTCACCCACTTCCAATTAGAAAAGTGACTCCCACTTTATACAGATTCATAAACACATGAAGCCATACATTTCAAGTGTGTGTCATGATGGCCTTTTGTACCTGCCTACATTGATTGAAGTAAACACTAAATGCCTTTCCTTTTCAAAAATGGTCACAGTTATTCCAATCACAGACACATTGATCAAATCATTCTAATCTTTTTGAAAAGTTGATATTTCAAAGCTTATTTTCCATCAAATACATTTGATGTTATGTATTTCCATCAAATGTATTTGATGGAAATACATTCCATCAAATACATGGATGGAATGTATTTGATGGAATACATTCCATCCATGTATTTTCAGGAGTTATATCCTAAAGCTAACTTACAAATACATTAATAATAGGTCAGAATAATGTGGACTAAATGTTTGTTGCTCTCACTGGCTTCTTGTTTTACTCTTCCACTAACCGTAGCAATTACCAGTAGGTATGTGTCTCAGTTCATAAGTTGCACAGTTGATCAAACATGTCACCAGTAAACATTGGTGACATGTATTTTACTGATTTAGTTCATTTTACTAAACTAAATTACAGTAAAACACAGTAATCGATGCTAAACAGAAACAGGACGCCATTGTTGTGTTTTCCTAAAGACTAGTGCGCTCCCTAGTGGTAAAAAAAAGATAATGCAATTTTAAAAAAAGCTTTTCAGAAGATAAAAATCAAGCAAAGAATTTAATAGATTTTTATTTACAGAATATTTTATTTTAGACTACCGGTAGTCTTCGCAGTAGTACTCAAATGAGCAAGTTTAAAAATGTTAACATGTCTTGCCATGAGTTTGGGTAAAATAAAACACACATGGAGCCTTACTTTTTTTTATGTTCCAGAGACACAAACAACAGAAAGATGAACAAATGCAGACAGTTTTCAGCAGGAGGGAAGGATGACTCAAACCGGTTTGCAGAGTGAGTAATAGCAGCAGAGTCCTGAGCCAGGGTTTTAATGAGGCGCTTGCTTTGCCATCTCCAGCACTAAATTTTATAGATCGTGTATTTCAGCCGCAACTGTTCTAACTACCCCCGCTTGTCGCATTGATTTGTATCATTAATAAGAACATTAAAATAGGAGGAGGATTAAAGTTTGATTTAAACAGTTTCCCTCCATTGCATGGGAAAACGGAACGTTTCAGATGACTTAATATTAATCAATGGTGTGACGCTTGGATGTAAAATAACAGATTTTTTTCATCAGGGTGGTAAAGACAGCTGAGGCGCCTGGAGCAGTTTGCTCAAAAGGAGTGAGTAAACACATCTGGTGAAAAGGACAGACATCGCTGTATATCCTCAATACAATATGGAAGAAAATAGTTCAAGTGTGCCACAATTTGTGTCCAATGGCAAAAAATAGAATTGATCAATTCAGGATTAGGATAAATATAACCGGGCTTGATCGAGCCTCATCAGAGCAACAGAGGAGCAGCTAAGTTAAGACAGGTTTTACTAATCCTGCTGAAGAAATCTGGCTGTTTTCATAAATCAGTGAGGTTGGTCACACAATAACTGATGAAGGAAAACTGACCTTATGTGTGACACAGCAGTTAAACTGAATGGGAATTTTAAATTCATAAAAACTGAAAAAAAATGTTGCAAGTAAAATTATACAGAAAAAAATGCTTAAACAATAATTAAATAACTTATAACAGCTGCATCAAAAAAAAGTCATAAATAAAAAAGGACAACTAATTTGAGTTGCATAAATGGGAACTATTTATGAATTTATTGAAATAACACTGTCGCATAGCAGTGCGACAGTGGACATTACATCCAAAAAATGGATGTAATGCTACAATAAACGGATAAAATATGGCCCCATTATAGAGGGATTGTCAACAGGGTTCGAATAAATTTCTTCCCATTTAAAGCCTTAGATGGCTAAGGACTTCACATTTTTCACTTAATAGTATATGTTTCACATGCTCCAATTCCTATAATCTGGTTAGAAGTAAATATTAAATATGAGATTTTTTAAATGATTTTTTTCTGTTCTTTGATAGTGAAACTGCAGGAAAGTGGGGTGCGAGAGTGAGGGGGGGGGGGGGGGGGGGAATAAAAAAGGGGGGGGGGGGGGGGGGGATCATTTTGGGGGGAAAACGTCTGGAAAGACAACAAAGCAGTGGCAACTGTTACCGAGACAACCACGAGACCG
>CAEFZY010070822.1:0-19450 GCA_903066815.1 Brachyrhaphis roseni
TTCTTCTCACTGAATTTTTCTATTCAATTTTTTGTTTCCAGAACTGAGACATTTTCAGCCTGCACAATAATATACGCTAACTTTAATGACAGACAGAAATAAAAAATTATGAGTATTTAGATTTTTGCATTAATACCCCAAGAGGCAGGAAGTATAAATGTAGAAATAAATAATTTACTGTCAAAATTGGTGCACATTGTTAGTGTTTTTTTTTTTTCACATTACCTGCTAGATGCCAATTTTGATGTTGTACAGAGACTGACGTTGATTAGCCGTAACAGTGTAATGAACAGAGAGAAGTTAATCTTACTATCTTGTTAATACACTCCATAAACTCCTTTATGTTTATTAAAAATTCTAAAAAAAAAAAAACAAGTCTTAGGTCTCCCACTTGAATTGATTTTCAGGTTATACAGTACAAATTCTGTGCTTTCATCTCCGTTGACGAGAGCAACGTTTTTTTGTTTTTTTTTTTACTTTATATTAAGGAGCGCTCAATCTAAGATAATTTATAATACCATCATTCATTATTCAACGAAAAGCTTCCTCCTTTCCTTGCTCATAAAGTATGTGGCTTTACATTGGATAGAGCAAATACCCTGTAAAGGAGGACTGCACATACTGTCCAGCATAAAGTCCTGAGGCTTCATCTGATGGCATTTGAATATACACAGTATCCCCAGGTTGGAGAGGCAGGACTGCACTTCCAGAGGCTTGGTCTAAGGAACCTTTTTTGTATTCATCGTATGTATACATCACAGGCTCATTGTTTCTCATCAAAGCCACCCACACGTTCTCTCCCTTGCAATGAATGTGGTAGGCAAAGTAATAAATGCCGGGGATGTCGCAGGTGAAGATTCCTGTCTGAGGATTGTAGTTTTGGCGGCCATTGTACAACAGCTTATCAAAAACAACCGGACTCCCCACAGGTGGGAAGGGAGTGGATGCTACAGCTGTAAATGCTGGCATTTCAAGCCCACTGGAACCCATTACTTCAGCCCCACCTCCACCGTATTTGCTCTTTTTGCCATAACTTCCAGCTTTAACACCATCTAGTCCTGGTCCCATCTCAGAAAGAACCCCAGCCATTTCTGGAGAAAAAACAGGTTCACCAGGTGGTCCTGGTGGTCCAGGTGGACCAGGTTGACCTGGCTGTCCTGGGAGTCCAGATGGTCCCTCTCTTCCTTGGGGTCCTGCAGGACCAGGCAGGCCTGAACTCCCAATGACTGCAGTGCCTGGTGGACCAGGAAGTCCATTTTCTCCTTTAGGTCCTGTGGGACCTGGAGATCCCATTGGTCCAGCTGTACCATTTATTCCAGGGATTCCTTGAGGTCCTTGAATACCCTTTTCCCCAGGTAATCCAGCCACTCCTCTTAAACCAGGAGTTCCCGGGGGACCAGCTATACCAGGTAGACCTTTATACCCATCAGCACCTTTAGGACCACTTGGTCCTGGTGGACCTCTAGGACCTGGTTCACCAATTTCCCCAGTTAGACCAGTCTTACCAGGTAGCCCTGGAGGACCAAGGTCACCATTGGCCCCATCCAGCCCTTTAGGTCCTTCGTCTCCACAATCTCCTTTAGCACCAGGTGCACCTACGCTTCCAGGTCGTCCGATCAGTCCCGGAGGGCCTGGAGGACCACTTGGTCCAGGAGGTCCAAGCATTCCAGGTAATCCACCATGGCCCTTATCTCCTTTAAGTCCTGGAGGTCCAGGTGGTCCATTCATTCCTTTATCGCCTTTTGGTCCTGAAAGTCCTTGTTTACCAAATCCTGGAAGTCCTGGTTTTCCTGGCAATCCTGGTGGTCCTGGAGGGCCCTTTTCACCTGTCCTTCCTGGTTCTCCAGGCAGACCATTTTGACCTGGCTTTCCTTGACCAGGTAGACCTGGTGGGCCAGGTGGTCCTCCTTTCCCAGCTGGCCCAGGAGTCCCAGATTCTCCAGGATGTCCTTTATGTCCTGGTGGTCCTTGTGGACCTGGCAAACCATTCAACCCTGGTTTTCCAAAACCTGGCAGCCCTCTTGGGCCAGCTGGTCCAGGAGGCCCAGGAAGTCCTTTGTGACCAGGCTGTCCTGGCAGGCCCACTCCTTTATCTCCTTTTGGTCCCGGTAATCCCGGCAGTCCTGGCAGGCCTTTGTGACCCGGTTCTCCTTTGCCACCTGGTTGTCCTGGTAATCCCTGCATCCCTAGTTTACCTATTCCAGGAAGCCCAGGTGGGCCCGAGGGTCCCTGACGACCTGGTTGACCAGTGGGGCCTTCTTCACCTCTCGGTCCCATTTTTCCCTGAGGCCCAGGCTCACCAATTACACCTGGTTTTCCTGGCACTCCAGGCAAGCCTGGTTTCCCTATTCCAGGCAACCCTGGTGGACCTGGAGGTCCAAGTTGGCCTTCAGGACCAGGTAGACCATCTCCTGGAGGCCCAGGAGGTCCTGGAGGTCCCTCTGGTCCAGGTGGTCCAGCTGGGCCTTTTTCTCCCAGGGCAGCTCCTTCTACTGCACTAGGAATTGTTAGACCTGTGAGCAAGTGCATAGAAGTTAAATACAGAAAGTGCATATTTACAAAAATACAGAAAAGCATTTAGTCCCAAAATGATCACCTGCAACAGCAAGTTCCTCTACAAACAGTGATTCAATCTGACCTAATAACATTATGATCAAGCCGTTAAGTTTTCTAGTCTGACCAAAAATATTTATGACCAATCAGGGAATAAACAGTGAACACATGAAGCTGTCCAGAGATGTTTGGTTCTGAGAGATCAGCAAAAATAATCTCTGTACTCTGTGGACTTTGCTAAATACTCTCTAGATTGGGATCCATTTAGAGTAACAACCTGTATGTACTTCACAATAACAGAGAAATTTGTATCTGAGGTTGGAAGAATGAGGCCAAAGTTATTTCAATCAAGGCATTTCAAACTTAAAGAAGAAATCAAATTCAAAACTACTGGAAATTCTCATATGTGCTACATTGCGTTGGTCAGTGCATAAACCATGGCCACTGCAAATTTCTGATATATTTTGGACAACACACAAGCAAAAGTTCTGCCTCTAAGGTATGACACATTTGTTTATGTGTCATAAACAAACAACAGGAACTTCCAAACCAAAAATGAAAGAACAGAAATTACATCAATCTGTAGTTTCACCCAGAGAGAGCAAATTACTTTGTCCCTTAAGTTCTTATCAGTTTTTTTAGGGGACCTCAACTGTCCTACTGAAGGAGACTGTCAAAGTTTTTCATGAAAAGTTGTGGGACTGGTTTACCAAATAGTTTAGTATGCAGTAATTGTCAAATTAACAATTTTTCCAAAAATTATGAATATTCCACAATCAACTTCTCAGGGGCCATATCACTAGGCTAATCAGAGTAAGGGTGTTAGTGTGAAAACACTTCTAAAAAATACGTTTGACTGTACTCTGTACAATAATGCAACTTGAACTTTACCATACCGCAAAGAACAAAAAGTATTTATATTTTTCACATTTCTGCTGATTTTGCCATGTATATGTCAACGTATTTTCACATGGTCAATGTATTGCTGTGTTCAGAAGGATTTCTAACCTTTGTCTTTGCCAGCATTATAGTTTCCCCCTTTCCGTGGATTTTCTTTGCCTTTGAGTAGGGGCATCTGGGGAAGCTCCTTCCTGTAGTGTGGAAACTGCATGTAGGGCACTTCTTTGCCAAGGTACTGTTGCTGAGGAAAACCTCCCTTGCCCATGTTAATATGCTGAAGGTGGTGCATTGGCTGGTATGGCTGAGGGTGTTGCGTGTGTCCGTAGTATGCACCACCAGTCACAGATATGAAGACGACAAGCTGGAGCAAAACAGTGGCGAGGGGCCCAATCAGGGGAAGCATGACCAAAGCCTGTGGAGAGAGTGAATAATTAATAATATTATATGGGACACAGCTGATTTTATCTCTTGCAGCTGAACATCGCATTTCTAATATTTTATTTTCAGACAGGAAGCAACAACCACACTCTGTCTCCCTCTCCTGGACGTTTCTAACAATTACACCTGTCATTTGCTACTAAAATAATTGGAATTTGGGAATTAGGTACCGGTATGTTAAAATCCTATAAATGGGTAATATCAAGGAATGAATAACTTTTTTGGTATTTTCATTTAGCATAAATACAGATTAGTTGATCTTGGAGATCAGCTCCATCTATGAGAGAGGCAAACAAAGTGAACTTCTATTGTCTTGAAATGCCTCTAACCTCAAAAACATCAAGCTGATTTATGTAAATGTTATTTAATGCATCTGTTGCCACAGTTATTTACTCTGGGACTGGTGATTATAGACACAGGTAAGAATCAGGGCTTCATAAGCACAAAGATTGCTACATATGCACTGTTTCAGAATAGCAATCAAAAGAAAGGTTGTCTATAAACACCCAAAATGGCACTTGGAACTTAATTTTTGCTTTTATACTCAACTTTTCTTCACACAGGAAAGCTGTATGTGGCCTTCATTTTCTATGCCAAAAAAATTTGATTAGTCTATCCAAGAAACTGTAGCGGCAAGTGCAAGAGAGGCCAAGACCAAGGCCTCTCTTTGTCAAGCCATTATCTTTACCCTCCAGGAAATCCTAATCTGGAAGAGACTCAGTCACTGCATAACTATTTAGAACCTTTTCACAGAACTTTGAAAAATTCTGAACTCGCTCACTCAATGATTGTTCTTGCAAAAAAATCTCAGAGCTTTTTGTGACAAAAATAATTTCTACAGACATTGCAGAAAATAAAGGCTACGGATTATAAACTAAACAAGCTGTTTTTGGATAAGGTAAAAAGAAAGTACATAAACAAACTAGCGTACATTCATATGATATATAATAACCTTAAACATAAAAACACGGAAATAAAAGCTTTTTTAATCAGAGAAAGTGGGATTCTTAGAAAGTTACCAAGGAAAAATTCCTGGTATGTGTGAACATACTTGGCGAAGAAAGCTTGATTCTGATTCCTTTACTTTTTTTCACGTTTATTATTTTGCCAAACACTGAGAGATACCTCAGTGTCTGCGTTAAGGCAACTTTCATTTGAAACCCACACTATTCATCAATTTCTATGTTTATGCAGTTTAAGACTGCAGTGCAGATAGGTGTAGGTTGGGTGGGTGTTACAGAATATTCCACTTCATAATATTTGGTTGAGTTTATATTGTAACACTTCACAGCCAGAGTCTACCCGCTGTACTTTGCATTAAAACAAACAGGCCAAATTCAAATCCTGTTTCATACGACGAGAACAGGATTTGTATGAAACAGGATTCAATACAAGTAATTACAATCCAGCTGTCATGATAATGGAAACCACCACTTTTCTATATGAAAGAGATGTTGACTAAGTTTATTATTGCTGTGCTCGGTATGCCTCGACTCTAAGGCACCAAAAGCAGCATCACTCCTTCAAAGGCTACCTCTCATTGAAACAGACAGTGGCACGGCTATGTCAAAATTACCAGAAACATGAGAAAAGCTCAAAGTAGGAGAATATCTCAACATCTCCTAATGGAAAGTATAAAGTTCGGAATTCAAATCAGGCAATTCTACATTTGTTGTGAATACTGGAAAAAGTCATCCTGAAATTTAGTTTTATCAGCATTTTAGGATTATTGAGCCTTTTATGTCCTTCAGAGTCAATAGATCCGCCCTTTGACTAAGAGTAGAGTTGGTTGGTTGAACAGCAGGTCAATTTAAGATCTATGAGGACTCTGCAGCTGGAGCATAATCAATGTATTTATGCTGAGTTAGTCTTCTAATTGTAGGCCATAAAGGTTGCAAAGATGTCTGTCTCTCTGTGTGTAAATGTTTTCAAAGTACTTAGACAAGTTTTGCAGCTCCAAAATTGGTGGATCCATAAAACAAAACAAAAAAATAAAAAAACAAACATCAGATGTCGGTAACAACCCAAGTAAAAAACAAATGTAAAGAAATCAAAGGACGTTAGTCCACAGATTAAGATACTTGCAAAAATGTGGAACAACAAGAGGAATAATGTGGTTTACAATAGGGAGCAGTTAATTAACAATGCAAGAGCAAAGCTGAAATACTACCACAAATAAAGTCACAAATCCCATAGGAGTTGAAAAAGACTTGTTGTGAATGGAAAGCAGGAACAAAGATGATCATACCATCTCTTCCATCAATTATACAGGGCAATGTGAGATTGTTGGCTAACAAGTTGGATGAACTCCAGACCCTGACAAGGACTCAGGCAGAGAATCGGAAATGTATGTGTTTTACTGAGTCATGTCTGCAGGATCTCATCCCAAATTCTGGCTTCTCTCTGCCAGGCTTCCTAACTATACAAACAGAGGGAGATTAAAAGAGGAGTGGGAAAAGAAAAGAAGATGGATTAGCTGTGCTTGTCAACAACAGATGGTGTTATCCAGGAGATGTTACTGTGAAGTGTCATCTCTGCTGGCCAGTTAATAAACTCTTAGCAGGAAGTTTTCATCCTTATTATTAACCAAGAGAGTTCAAAAGTGTTATTATGGCAACCGCTTATATTCATCTTACACTCAGCTGTTGCCGATAATGCATGCGATGTCCTCAGTTCAGTTGCTGCTAAACAGATACATCTCCCCAATGCATTTCTGGCAATATTTTAACCATGCCTCACTCTCTGTTTCACTGCTTTTCAACAGTTTGCCAGCTGCTCTACCAGAGAAAACAAGATGTTGAACTTGCTTTATTTTCTAAAGCAAGATGTCCTTTCAAAAAATAAGATGAGCAGCTCTGTGGGATTCTGCAGCTCTTCAAACTTAGCTTGACTTAAGAAAATGTTCTGTTGTTGGGGAAGACATCCTGCCTGGTTCTGGGACTGAAGAAATCAAGAAGTCATCAGCATCTATAAACCTGTTGCCCTTACATCGCACATCATGATGGTCCCAGAGAGATTCCTGTTGGCCCACCTGAATGAGCAAAGAAGCACTTATCTGAACTCTCTGCAGTTTGCTTTTCACAGTGAAGTTGGAGTTGAAGACATCATCATACAACTGCTTCAACAAATCTTTGAGTATGGCCTTCTCAACCCTTCATAATTTAATTGACAGCAACAATTGCTTGCCTTGGCTTTGTATTAATAAGCACCTGAATACTTCAAATTAGCCAAATCAATAAATGTCAACTTCTGTTACTATTTATTAGTTAACCAAGCTTATTATTCAGGGCAGCATGTGAGGAAGCTAATTATATTCTGTTTTTCCTGTTTATAAATCAGTTCATGTAGATTTAAGTTGGATTCTCTGAACAACATTCAGCAAACAATGAGGGTTAAAGTTCAGATACTCTGTTCCAAATATTGATACTGCAAGATATATTCTCTTAAATCACTAAAACAGTTAAAAATGTAGCACAGAAATTGAAGCAAAATATCACCTATTTTCTGACTATGCCACATGAATGTGCTGTGAGTGAACAAAAAGGAGTTAGAAATTTGTGTTATAAAACAAGGGGGAGGGGAAAAGTAAGAAATAATGCTTATTAAAGCATTGAAAACATTAGCAGCTCAGCAGAACCATAATGATTCATGACCTTGTGACTATAATGGTCAATATGAAAATGCAAGGCAAAAAAAATCTAACAGTTACAACTGTATCTCACCAGGATCAAAAAGACAGATGTTTCCTTCAAAAACAGTAATGCCTGAAAAAAAGTCCTATCTAAAATGTTTCTCTGATACCATCACGTAACTTTGCACAGAGAAGGTTTATTTTTTCAGGTTTGGTATGTACATTTTCTGAAATGAGTATTTGTAGCTAAAATAATTGATAGGCTTCATTCCTCATCACTTAGCTCTTACTATGACGGTGAAAATGTCAATTTAAATCGAATTAAGGTGTTTCACATCAGATCTCAGCAGATGAATGTGACAGTCATGTACACACGAGACAGTGGAGTTCAACAATGGAAATATAGTGGCCTTTTTAGCTTTTAAAAATCCTCTGGATAAGTGACTGACTCACAGATGGCACCAGAGGTCACAGGACAGCTCAGTTTGTAAACAGACGAGGAAAAGGTCTCAAAAATCCAGAGGTGATGAGATGTGAGCACAGAAATGCTTTCTTATGGAAGTACTGAGTCTAAACTGTTTGTGTAAAAAAAAAAAAAAAAAAGGCATTATTATTTAATATATGTAACTTAAATTGAATATAGTTAGAGATTAAAATCTATTTGAAGGTACAGTTCAGAGTCTTTGTGGCTCTTTGTAGCTTAGTAAATATCCCTTGGTGTCTTCCTTTAGCATAGGTTCAGAAGGGATGGTCCTGGTAGATGAAGCTAACATGTTGACAAACAGAGGGGCAAGACTGAAGCAGACTTTTAACATCTTAATACAACTTTAATTTAACAAATCATCATGGTTCTTCTTCCAAAGGACTCCCCAAAGCAAACAAAGTTGGAGCCCCTGTACTCCAAACTCAGTTGGAGCACACAACAATCAGTAATCAGTCATCTTCCTGTGTGAAACATGTACTGAAAACAGGACATAAAAAGTGTTTCTGGTCAGCCAACAACAACATAGCAGTTTCAGTAAATGCTTTTGTATAAATTTTTACTTTGTCCTGTTTGTTTATTCTGACAGTTGCTCTGAAAGAAAACATTTGACATGTTCTGTTCTCAACAGGAAGCTTATGGTGTTGCACCACCTCCATCCTCCATTATATCTCTTATCCGTATCATCCAAACCACCCCGATGTCCTCTCTGCACCAACAACTATTTGTCATGGGTTTTTTTTTTCTTTTGTTAAAACTCTTAATCTCAAGTGGCCTTTGGTTGTGGTTTCTTGGTGGAAGGAATGAAAACATTTGTAGCTCCTTATCTCCCTGAACGCAGCTTTTAGTACAGAGTACTTCATGAAATCAACACATGCCCAAGTCACGTCAGAAACTCTCATTCAAACAAATACTGTGCACATACTATTGGAACGCAGCTCCTCCAAACACACTGTCACAGCTGTGCACTAAATGAGCTAAGTGTTTGCCTCCCTTTCTCCCCCCATCCTTTCCCTGCCATCAGTCTTGGTCTTTATGGCATTCTTTAGGCCCTTTGTGCGTTTCTGGTTGTTATTGAATAATGCAAACATGGGGGTTGCAATGTTGTACAAGCAAATAATCAGTTTCAAAGGTTATGTGTTCTTGAAAAGAAGCAGCAAAACAATTTAAGGTTCTACTCACTGCGGGATGGTTCATATATTCAGATTAATACACACATCAGTCCATAATATGCTGACGTGAAATTACCAGAATGGATTAATTTAGTCATTTTAGAGGATAGTTTAAGACTATTTTTCCTATATAACCCTTCAATGCATCAACAAGTATACAGGAGCATCTAAATAACTTAAAATGTTATTGAAATGTTAATTTATTCCAGTAATTCATCTTAAAAAGAGAAAGTTATATATTGGATAGATTCATTACACAAAGAAACATCTTCAAATATGATGGAAAAAAAGTTGTCACATAAAAAGTTGATGCTTTCGATATAGAATAACATAGAAAGGGTCAATTTCAATACAGAAAATTATGTAGCCAGTTATCCAGGCAATTTCCTCCCAATATCAAATCAATACAGTTATAAAAGTCCTGAGATATTAACTGAAGTCACCAATATCTTTTAATTTTATTTATTTACTTATTTTTTACATTCAAGGTTGTCATACTACAGCAGGACAGGCATTGCATTTCTGGCTGATGGCCAGCCAGCCATGTGGGTTTGAAGAAATTTTTCATAAATGTGGTCGGCTAGTAGGTGGCAGACTCATTCTCTGCTAGGACAGGTTTCCAATCAAAGTATGTGTATTTTAATTATCCCAAAAACTGGATAAGAGCACCATCAGCCCTTAGGTCTCAGTTGGTGCGTTCTGTCTTAAATCAGAAGCCTTCAATAGGAATCTAACCCCGTCATGAAGGATTTGGGAAGCTGTGACTGACAAAAAAGTAAGACATGCCAGAGAAAGAGAACATTATACAGCATATCGGTTGGAAGAGACAGAGATCCTGCAGGCTAGCGGCACTGTTTACTCTGCAGTTTTTCTCACCAAACTGCTGCTCTCGCCCCCGTCGCATTCATCTGTCAGTTTGGCTTCAAGTTTCTGCACACATGCACGCATGCGGCGGGACTGAATGAATATTTGCCTTCAAGCACAGCTTCTCTCTCTCTCTGACACACAGACATGGATGCATATAGTTGTTTATGTCATGCAGCAGCCTGAAAGACTCCAGTCTGGGTTAGGAGATGTTCTGCCTTGGTCTCTGCATGATGATGTGGAGACTTAGTGCTGCACAGATCAAATTTTTAAAGTCTTTCAGAGCTTTATGTTTTGAAAATAGATCAAATAGTGGGAGTAAATTCATGAAAGTTGTTAATATTGATGTAGCTATATTGTATGGATTATTCCTCTTTAGAAAGATAAGGTGAATGTCGCAGTATTAAAGTTTAACCTTCACCAGTTAATGCAAGGTGATACCAAAGAATATACATTTAAATGAGAAAAAAGAATTTTATTTAAACTGTGACTAAATATGGAACAGACATGTAGTTATAATCAATCTGAAAATTAAATTTATTAAAGTCAACATTCATGCAGCCCAATTTAAAATATACCACAAAAAAATCTGAACAAACAAGAGATGAACTGAATAAGGTGAAGAGCCTACCTTCTGAGGAACCAGTTTATGGGAAAATAAACACTCCAATCACACTAAGAGAAAACAGCAGCCTGAGAGAGCCTCTCCTGGCGGATGTGCCAATAAGAAACACTCACCTTGTGGACAGAGCTTTTATCTGCTGCAGGGTGGAGTCTCAAGGGTGGGTGGGAGAGAAGAGAAGAGACAAGAGTAAATACAATATCCCCAAAAATACGCTGGACCATAATTTATGGTGACAAAACATGTTCACGTCTGCTTGGTAAGCAAACACAAATGATGACAATAATGAATCATGAGTATTTTCTTGTTAACTATGTATTAAGTTGAACATTGAATGCAGTGGAAGAAAAGTCTGGAAAACCTGGGGATAAAAATTAAGAAAAAAAAAAACACAAATAGCAGAGGAATTGCGCAGCATCTGAATAATTTTATCAAATTCAAAAATACTTTATTGAACCCATAGGAAGATTAAATGTTGCTGTAACTCATTTAATTAAAGAGCTATTGTAGATGGTGATGGTGATGGCTGTGGGCAGAAAACATTTCCAGACTGTATTACAACACATTAAATGGTGAATATATGCATATGCATGAAACGTATCCATTAAGTTACAAATAGTATAATAATAGTCTGTACTTCTACACCTTGTGATCAAAGCTGAAATGAATCATTTGTAACAGTAAAGGATAATTCCAGCAAACTATTAGCATGCTATTTTTATTAAATATAGCATGACCTTAAAGAAAAACACTGAATGCAGTCGTGTGATAATTTTCTTTTGTTGTCATTTTGCATATTTTACTTTTTATTCCATTATTGCAAGACTATGACTCTACATTAGAACTAATGTAGAGTTTTTGATTGGATGAAATTTGTAAGACATTTCAATCACATCGATATAAAAATAAGAATAAGTCAATGGGAAACTTGTGTCCTTGTGTGAAAAAAGTCAATCAGCATCATGTTGGTGAAACATTCAGCCTCAGCCTCAGACTGAAAATATACTTCTCCTCTGAGGGTCTTTGTCATCCTCTGACGACAGAGTCTTTCCAGGGCAGGCTTTAACACCTGGGTACAACAACTTCCTTTTGACATCTCTCTAACTCTGACGTGTCAGACAGACTAAATATATACAGTCTCAATGTGCATGAGGTGTGGCTTATGTACTGCTTTTCTGTTTCACGTTTATACACTCTTATTGTAATGCTTTTTAAGAGATAGTGTCTTTGTCTTAATTTTGATGACTAATTTAATGTCCTGGTTGTGTCTCAGTGTGTGTGTGAAATGGACAGTGAATACAAGAGGCTCCAAACTCACGCCAGGGTGTAAAAGGGCGACTGTCTAGTTGCATCACCAAAAACCAGCCACCAGCTTAGTCAGAGGAGCTGACTAAGCTGGTGATTTGGAAGTTAATGGATGCTAATGTAACAGACAGTTTTATTGGTAAACATTTCGCTTCTTCTTGATGGAATAAGCAAAAACAATTGTGTGGAAATAAATGGTTTGGCTATAATTGGTCCAACAGCATCGATTGTGTAATGTTTTAGAATCAAGTTTCCATATGCCGCTAAACAGAGCAGTGCAGTTCTTATTTCGGTTCTACCTGCAAACACAAAGCTCAAAGAAATGCTATAAATGCACTTCTATGAGACACTTGCAGATGTACATTTTGAGGTGCTGTGTGAAAGGTACACGGCAGACAGGGAGTAATGAGCTGTGTGTGTGTTTGTCCTCGTGCTTCAGTCCTCTTCCTGTTCTCCTAATGAAGCCTCAATGGGCCTAAAAACAGCCTCACACCATCCGTCCTGCAGCACATGAAAGAAAACCCGAACCAGTTCAGAGCTGCTGGATCATGTGACTTCCTTAAGCTTGAGTCTTCATACGTCTGTATTTCAACAGTGGTGATTAACAGGCTTCGTCCTCTACTCAACAATTTTAGCAGAGCAACAGAAAAAGGTTCTTAAATAAGTAATAAATATCTTGTATCTTCCCCAACACGGAACAGTTTATTTCCAATAGGAAGAATGAAATTTATTATACTATTGCTTTGTTAACCTTGCTTTACCAAATCAAACATGTCTTGTTTCTATCTGTACTATCTATTTTTATCACACAGTCTAAAATGAAACAATAATATGGAAAAACATCAATTTGTTTTGAGGTAAACAAAAACTAACTGTAGTTTCTTAAATATAAATTATTTAGAATAGCCTATTAGTGTTTTCAAATCAGTCATCACCATTTAAACAAAAGAATAAAAAGTCTAAAAATTTAGACTTTCTTGTACACATATGGATAAATCTGTCTGTCAACTTGTTTTATTTTTTTTGCAAAAACAAAATTGTGAGGCTTATTGTTAAAACTGGTATTTAAGTGGTTAACTATTTTTGAAAACTCCTAAATATTTGTAAGGACTGGAGTTAATTGATATTATTTAAGAAAATTGTGAAAAAATAAGTTAGTGCAAAATGTAACTTCTAAAAACTGCCTATCTGGGAGCCACAATAGTGCAAAATGTGTGCAATAGCAAGATTCTGTGTTCCTTAGTTTCTCTCTTTAAGCAGACCAGCTGTGTTTCCTTGCTGGTTCCTGATGTTAAATCCCATTACTTCCTTGCTGACCTTTTGTTCCTGGATTCATGTTTTTGTTCATTGCTTTTTATTAAACATTCTTCATCTACTTGCTCTCTCTGCTTCTCTGCATTTGGGTCACCACACCTCATCATGGCACTTATGATCACCTTGTTATACAGGTAAATACAAAACCTCAATGGTACAAAACCTAAAACTGTTAAGATGAAGGGAGCTATGGATATTAGGTAATATAATGCAGTGTGCCATGATATCTGTTTTTGTGTATGCAAAAGTGTTCATTCGACCTATTGCTTTACTATTTAACCCATAGTAAAGCAACGCTGAGTTTTTTCGTAGCAGTTTATGAGTTGTCTAACTGTAGCTTGGTCACATTTTCAGATGAGTTTATGTTGGGGAGCTGGTAAAGCTCCAGCATTCCTTGCTCCGTTCTTCTTTACCGTGAGGCAATGCTGGAATTTGCCTGGTAAACAGAAGCAAACATCTAAAAGTGTCTGTGTCACCTCATCTTCAGGCACAGAGAGTTGTGGAATTTAGACGTCCTATAATAATTGTGAATGATAAACCTTATCAGTCTGGATTATTAGTCTTATCAGCCTTTTATTAGCCATTTATTTATATGCTCTGTGATAAAACAAGTTTATCTTTTCAAAGAGTGAGCTATTATTTACGTCTGTACGATGTCGCTCAGCCAATAGAGAACATTTTCAAGAACAAGTACATTGTTGGGGTCATATTATGCTTTTCAACTCCAGCATAATCAGCTCCTTTCTAATATTACACTTTTGGTATTTTAACTCTTTGCGCCTTTGCAAACCTACAATGAAAATTTCAAGACATTGAATTTATATAATGTAATATTCACATTAATATCCTCTTTTTCAAGAGAGACATGAACAAGAAGGCAACAAGACATACCTCTAATACCCAGTGATACTTAGTAATGCCTTACTGAAGTCGGACCACTTTTTTCAGTAACGAGTAATCTAACGCGTTGCTATTTCAAATCCAGTAGTCAGACTACAGTTACTTATCAAAATCACTTTGCATTATTGTGCATTACAATTTTCCTTTGTAATTTAATTTTATTTCCTCTATGCGTCTTGGGGAGTGACCTCCGTTTCTATGCGACAGTATCAGCAGCGACAGAAACATAAACAATGGAGGGAGGAGGGAGATGCGCATGTTGTTGCTGATAAAACAGGAACAATTTTGAGAAATCAGTGACAGATGTTTTGCGCTTCTTCAAGGCAGTGAAGGCATACATGCCCAAGGGCAGTGAGCTATAATAATACAGAATATATTTTACAGTTTCACTGCTGTAAGCCGGGCTCCTTTTTGGTGAGAGTTGGACTTCGTCAAGGTTACCCATTGTTACCGATTCTGTTGATAACCTTTATGGACAGAATTTCTAGGCACAGCCTGTTGATTAGATCCATTTTGGTGGCCTCAGGATCGCGTCTTTGCTTTTTGAAGATTATGTGATTCTATTGGCTTCATCAGATTGTGATTTTGCCATATTTAGTTTCATGTCATAGTTATGTCTCTGGAGTGTGGGATGAAGCCAGAGTGCCCACAGAGAATCCCGTCCATGCAATGGGAGAACATGAAAACTCCATGCAGAAAAAATGGACCGTGTTGCTTCATGGCTTCAGGGCTACCAACTGCACTACTGTGACTCAAGGAACGTGTACGGTGAAAGCGTGTGACCCATTTAAAGAGGCTGTCGCAGGTTCAAGTCCCGGCTTGTTGACCTTTGCCACGTGTCTTATGACTGATTCTACTCAAAACCTCAAACTAAAACTTCTGTAATTCTCAGGGTGTGAAAAACTTTGAGGGCAAGTTTTGAAAGAGTCAAAAATATGTTCTAATACTCTTCTTCTATTTTGAGGTATTTGGTATCCAACCATACATTTGTATTTCCATGTTGTTTTAATTTACAAAAAAATGTAACCTTTAATCTAGCTATTTTTACATTATTCTTAAGTCATTTACCACAATTTCCATTTCTTCACTGACTGGGATGACTTCACCTCCAACCTGTTAAGTGCTGTAAGGATATTTCTTATTCTTTGGTCTTCAGTATGTTTAAAAGACATAAATAATTTGCTTAAAGAGTCTCCTGTGTCATGTAAAAATGTCCATCTCAACATGAAAAAGGCCAGAGGTTTGTTGCTCCATTTTTTAAGAAAACAGTGTTGCCGCTCACACTATTGGACTCCCAGGACTTACACCACAGGATCCCTCTCTCTTACAGACGTCCACACCATCTGTGGGAGGCATTCCATTGAGGTCAGCATCCCAAGACCCTCAATTTTCCCCTTGAAGACCAAACAAGTTGCAAATATTGCCCAGTTTTCACTTTAAATGGGCATCACGCATCACACCAGCCTTTCAACTACATTTAATTTAGCAAAATCTGCTTCGACTTCAAACAGCAGTTCAGACATGAAAACTCCCTTTCCATAGAGACAGACACATTGAGCAGGGAAGTCTCCTCTTAGTCTGTGGGGACTGACTACACAAATGTTCTTATGAGGGTCTCAATGCACATTTTTGCGTGTCTCTGTGTGTAAAAGCCGTGTTTAGCTCTGAAAGTTTGCTCGTAGTGGACGGGGGTGCACTTTCCCACTCAGTCTGAACTGAGACGAGTCTTCACACAGTGGTGGCACACAAAACCTTACACACATTCAGCGCAGCACACCTCATGTTCAAACATGTTCAGTGTGTTTCCTCCATGAACTCTCCACTTTCCATACCAGATGCAGAACCTGGCTAGCGATCCTTCAGTCAGTCAACAGCCTGTAACATTACTGTCCGACACTGGGCTGCCCGGTGATGACGTCAGTGACGTGAGAGAGACAAGGAGGTCGTAACTCATTGAAAAGACTCATTATCTGGAGGACCATATTAAAAAGTGGTTCATCCCAGTTAAATGTTTTCTCAAACCTTACAGAATTAATTATGCTTTTGTAACTAGGGAGAAAAAATAAATAAATCAATGCCGGTGTGATGTTTGTGAACAGTGGTGGGTCTTGTAATCTGCACCTTCTGCTACCTCCGAACCAAATAAAATGCAAACAATATTGTAATTGCACAAAACACATAACCTCGTCTTCCTATTCTCAGCAGCAAGCAGCGGCCGTTTGTTCAGTATGCAGGGATGCCAACTCCCACTGGCTGCACATACAGAAAGAAATAGAAACTTTGTTTCCAAAATAACTAAATGTAATTTAATTATCTGATATTTATTGCTGGGCAAAAGAGGAATCAGACATCAATCACAGCAAAAGTCAAACGGCACGACTTTCTGAGAAAGTAGTGGATACTCCTTGAAATTTGACATTGGATGTCTTTGGTTGTGGGAGTGAAATCAGCAGGTGCTGCTGCTCTCAACCTGAAAGACCACAAACCTCTGAATCAAGCTCGCGACCAGAGATTTTCTTCCACTACAAAAGATTTTTCCCATGATGGCAGATAATCACACAGTGTAAAATGAGTTCTACAAAGATCTTTTTAAAAAGCTGATGCTGTCATCTGACCATCAGAGAGTGACTATTCAGAGTTCTCCAGTCCTTGACATTAGATTCTTATTTGTTCTCATTTCTATTTTACCAATGGACATGTTTATCAAATACCCCACCTCTCGCCCGAAACGTTTGCTGGAGATAGGCACCAGCACCCCTCCCAACCCCGCTCGGGACAAGGGTGTACAGAAAAGGGATGGATGGATGTTCTTCAAATTAGCAACCCAGCAATATGGCACAAAATAATACACCTTCTAAGTTATCCATGAACATTTTTTAAGCTGCATGCCTGGATGGATGTCTTATTAAAGTTTTTAAAAGGGAGTTCTTGCTGTTTTACACATTGTTCCTTTATAGAGACATGGTATAGCTAACATACTAATGTTTCTTTCTATGTTCTTTTCACAAATTTTCTGTTAGTGCTAGTGATCAGCTGGGAAGTGGAAAGTTAAATTTACAAAACTATTTCTAAGATCCAAAAGATACTGTAGTAACAACAATGTGTGTCCATCTTTCTACCTCTTCTTTCTATGTATAACTGCCTTGTCTTGCTTTTCTCAGCAGGAAAAAGCATTCTGTGAGGGATATGCCAAACAGAGGCAGACAGTCTGTCGATTCCTGTCACCTGTGATTCATGTACTTATTTTTGCCGGATTTCTGGTAAGTGGAAGAACGAAGTGACTGGCAGGCGAACATATTTGAGGTTGTTGCAGAAGGTTGAGCAGGAGAGATAAGGTCGCACGGAACGATAAATAGAACCAACTACATTTTCTTTAAATGTGGTGGTTTTTAATTCTCTTTTACGCCTTCCTCTAATCCAAATCAAAGTTGCTGTATCATATGTGTGACTGTTAACATCTGCTTTCATTTTGAAATACTGAAGTGATCATAAATACTTCATAGAAGTCTTGTCTCCTTCTATGTTACAAATGAAATCTGGCGCTACAGCTGCAAATTAACCGGGGTCACGACATAGGAGAACCAGACATGAGCACAAACAAAAACACAAATGGGCTTCACACTGAGATTTTTTCTGCTGACATTGTGTGATTAATAGTTCTCATAGCTTTGTGTCAATTCTTGCACATTGTTTTCAACTCTAACAACCCACATGTTGACATTTTGTTTGCTTGAGTTTAAGTCTACTGTTTATGATGAATCTAAAGACAAGATGATGCTGCATGTCTGAGTCAAAAAGAACAATATTTATCATGCTGGTCATAAAACGTGATGGACAACATAACATGTTTATCAAATACCCCGCCTCTCGCCCGAAACGTTTGCTGGAGATAGGCACCAGGCACCACAATAAAAGAGACAGAATAAATTGTTTTTGCTGTGTGGGTGGTATTTAAACCATACATTCATGTTACAACAATCACACCTATGGACAATTTGGAGAGACCAATTTACCTCACAGTCATGTTTTTGGACTGTGGGAGGAAGCCGAAGTAGTGGGGGAAAACCCATTCATGCAAGGTTCCAGGAGAACTTGCAAACTTTGAGCATAAAGGCCCCAATCTGGTATTTAAACCAGGATCTTCTTACCACAAGGCAACAGATCTATCAACTGCACCACCATGCAGCCACACACACAGAACTCCTAGATCTAAGTCATATTGACCAATGGTTTCTAGTAATTTGTCTAATTGAGTTTGTTCTGGATAACTCTCTTAGGTTAGCAAATACAGTTTTGAAAAGTGTTGGTGTCTCTACATTTTCAGCTTAAGAAGAGTGGATTTTATTCTCCAAAATTATTCAAAGATAAATGTGGAATTGGGGTGCTGCGGTGGCACAGGGGTTATGTCTTCCTCCCTTTCTCATTACCCACATTCCTGTCAATTCATTATCAAATAAAGGCCACTAGAGCCAATAAAATCTTAAAAGAAATAAACATAGAATGTGTTTGAGAATCAAAATAGCTTATTTTCCAGAAGATCTTAGCGATGAAGCTACAAACTGCATCTTGGATAAAGAGCTCCTTATGCCAAAGTTCTTATTGCTTTTTTTAGCCATAATATTAGCAAAGTTGCAGAAATATCTGAGTTGGAGGGTATTGTAAGAATCATTGTAACACAGTTGCTTTTTGTTGTGCATTATGGGTGGGTATTCTGCAGGAACGTGATAGTATGTGTGGAATGGTGATGGGATTCTTTGTTGACCTGGGACAAACAGAGAGCGTGCTGGTGATTTACACATCCAAAGAAAACTGTCCTTCCCTTCCCCATTTCTGGAATTACAAACAATTTATAACTGGCCTTTATAAAAGCACCTGTAATTGGACTATGTCTTCCAGTCAACAATTTAATATATACTGGAAATGGTGACAAAAAGTTCTTTTAATGTCTTGGTGACACCATGTGTTTGTACTCTCAACAGCTGGGAGAATAGTAAATATACTATTTACTATTAGTAAATAGTATATTTACTAATATACTATTAGTAAATATACTAATATACTAATATACTATTAGTATATTAGTAAATATACTAATATTTACTATTAGTAAATATTAGTATATTTAATAATATACTAATATTAGTAAATATACTAATATTATATTAGTATATAATATAATATACTATATTATATACTAATATAATATAGTTTATTATATTACTATAATATAATATATAATAATAATATAATATATTACTATATATTATATA